>JAGFPH010000032.1:1352621-1398084 GCA_018207615.1 Philaenus spumarius
TATTCCTCATAGTCGTGTAATAATGACGAGTAATATAATAAATAACATTAGTCATATAATACACAATACGAGTCAAATACTATATAACAAAAGCCATGTAATACACAACACGAGTCATGTAATAACAATTCTAGCCAGGTATTACATAAAAAAAGTACAAAACACGAGGCATATAATACATAACAACAGTCACATAAATACACATAACGAGCCATGTAATACATAATATGATAATATTTATAATATTCTCTACCATCAATGCACAATATTCTAATAAAATGTAATTCTTTTGGAATTTTCCTTGTAATAAGAATAATTATTTGTATTTTGTTCTAAATGACATTATATTTTTTAATTAAAAAATGAATTTAATACATTTTATTAACATATTTTCTCACGCAAAAATAGTTTTACACTGCGATATACATTCCTTTAATGATGTTATATCAGTACATAGAATGACAAATATTGTATTTATTAGAACTGAAGCTGTAGAAATGTGATTTACTCTTGACGAAAAATGTTTCAGGTTGTTCATAGAGCGCAGCACGATGGCTCCAGGAACGTCTTCCATGCTAAGAGCCCGACGTCGTGACGTCAACATTAAGCCCAATCGGATCCTTGACCGTAACTCGTCCAGGGGCATGATCTACGAGAATGAGGAACTCAGATTGCGCACCATCAATATCAACGCAGAGGTTGAGAGAGGTATGGCGAGACTAAGGCTGGTTTTATGCAAGGCGTTTCGCGTCCAGCGTTCCGGAAACTCTGAACTTGGAGCGTCCGGCGTTTTCACAATTTTGACCAACGCGAGTCGCTCGAAAAACGTTAGTCGCTCGAAGAACGCCCGTATGACATTTCGGTCACAATTTATTCACGCGTTTGGCGTTTGGTGGGGAAGCTAAATATGATTGGTGGGGGAGCTGATTCATTTCAGTTCAACTTCAAGTAGTGCTCACTGCTGGTTAACAAACCTAAATATGGACCCTATCGTGATATACTTGATTCATAATTTACTGTGTAAGAAACCGCGTAAAGGAAGGCGATGGTCTGTACATCCAATAAATAGAGTCAGATTACCGAGAGGAGTTTTTCTTCATTATTTGATGAGTTGAAAGAAGACAACGACAAGTTTTTTAAACTATGTTTGTATGTCTGAAACGTCCTTTAACGAACTTTCAAGCAAAGTAAGAACCGTTTTGAAAAGTGACCCTAGTTTGCTGACTGGCTTAGCATTTCTTCCTGTTTGTTTTTGATCATATCTGGCTTCTCATCAAAATCTGCATAGAGAATTCTACATATGGCTGCCCATTCTTCTTTTTTCTTGCTCCTGTTTTTGTAGTGTTCATCACTTTGGTCTCAAATAACACTTCGACACCTCACACAATCAATTAAAAGTTCAATATCAAACGATTTCGAAGTGGCATAGAAAACCGTCGCGGGCCTATTCTGTTCTGCCATTTTGGTAATTTTGTTGAACTTAACACAGCACAGAGTGCAAAGAAACTGATGTAAAATGTTGTAAACTCATTGTCAGATTTCAGGTAAAATAATAGAACCTTCCCCACCCCTGGCCCACCCCTTAAATTCCAAGGAGAGCTATGACCTGTCCACTGCTTTGTCGCCAGACGCCGAACGCCCTGCATAAATGTCACCATTTGACTCAATGTATTTAGAGCCTACGAGCGACAATTTCGGAAGCAGCGTTTTAAATATCTGTCGCCGGTATATAGGAACGCCCGGCGACAATAATGTTGGGCGTTGTGCATAAATACTCCCATTTGATTCAATAGAACTAGGAACGCCGGGCGACTGTCGCCGGGCGTGAAACGCCTTGCATAAAACCAGCCTTACTATTGCGGTTAACATTACGATTGTATGTTGAATGTTTTCGACAAACAGATAAAAAAAAGAGTTGGGTCTATAATACATTCATAAATATTTTTGTAACTTTCTGAAAAGCCATGTTAGGGTAAGAATCTATGCCTCCTTTTTCTGCCCGGAAGGTTTATGTAATCATGTCATCCATAGGCGTAACCAGGGGGGGGGGGGGTTATAACCCCAACATTGTAAAAAATATTTCGTACTTCGTTTACATTAAAATACGCTCTTAAGAGTAACTTGTTTTCAACACCTATGCAAATGTCAAGTTACAATAAATTATCAATTATTGCTGACATTAGCTTTGGCCGAATTGGACACTGGCACTATATTTCATATACAATGCAGTATAGTGTGGCCTGGAACACACACACGGAGTTTTCGTTCCGCCACGGTATATTTGCCGTCGCCATCATACATATCAACGGTGGCGCGAAGGAGAGTATTAGAGCATACACATTGGTCGGAAAAATAAACGATCGGTTTACTTACCGCTGACGGTAGCTGTGCAGCCACTCGACGGATTTTCCACCATCTCCCCCGAAACAGTGGCGAACGTGACCTAATGTATGCAAATTTTCCTTATTTTAGTATTTTTTTTCGTAAAATACTATTCTTCAGCCGCGGGTTGTGTTCGTCAAATGACGAAACCGACATTCTTAAATAATTGGAAAATGCTTCCTCTAGTTCCTCAAATCAGGAAACACAGTGTAGAATGCTCCAAAATCTTATTTTATTTATTGATTGTATGAACCCAAATAAGTTTTTTTTTCTTCCTTTTTAATCACCGACGGAATAACAATAAAGCAAGAATTATTCTCTGTTCATATCAATAAAACACTAAACGAAATAATATATTACATAACACACTTCGTGATTGATGAACTAGACACTTCAGTTTAAAGAATCCCAATGAGGCTTTTAGATGGTGTCGGAAATGTTACGTGTGTGCACACTTTAAATTTTATGAGCGGCGACGGTAACTAATCCGCAGCCGACAAAAAACGCCGTGTTTGTTCTAAGCCTATGAAGTTAGTCAGCGCACGGAAAGATTTAGCAGGGGATGAGTCATGGTTGCTGTTCTAAATTAGGCCTGAATGACAATTAGAAGTGGAAAATTATACATACCTATATCATTTAAAAGTATTTTTGGGAAGCCTAAAACGTGTTATTTTGCATCTTTATTTATTTTTTTTTTCTATATTATTGGTCTTGCTTTGCCACTGAGCAACCAAACTCCGAATGCCATCATATAAACATACTATGATATTTTACAGTGTCATCGGCGCAGGTAGAAGGTAAAAAATGCGAGGTTTCTCAATCATTTTTGCGTTGGTTTGTAACAAAAAACTATTTTACAAACTTAGTGCATTGAGCATTAATAAGTTATAATTTAAAACATTTCATGAAAATACATTAAATGAAAAAGAACTTTTCAGAGTAAATATTATCCTAGTAATCACAGATATAAATGTAGGGAAAGATAAATTATTTTTATAAATAATTATTATTAGTTATTTAATTTACGGATCTGAAAGAAACTATCCAGATCTGATTTGAAGGAATTCTACTTCTATAGTAATAAAATCTTTATTTAGTGGACTATAAGGCCACAAGGATTTAGAAATTAAATTGTAGATAAGGGCACCAAATGTTTAAAAATGGAAGATGATAACAAATGGAATGTATATCGTGTAAACCGCATGAAACAGTGTTACGCATAACTCCCAGTCTGACTGTTACGATAGATACTAACTGATATTGTACAGAATTTTTACTTGTTTCGTACATCTACGTGGTATGAAACATAATTAATTCAACTGCATTATCACTTCCCACATTCAATCTATACGTAGGGACCTTTTATTATCCGCTTGGCTCTAATTATTTTACAGTGAGAGGATTACAAACATATATTTGATACTGCTTACCAAGGATTATGTAACCATATATTTTATTCAAACAGTCTACATACATACATTTAACACAGAGTCCTATCAATCTGTCCAATGACAATCAACCTTAAACTAAATCTCATGCCTTGCTCTAAGGGCAAAACTGAGTTCAAATGTCTATATTACTCACATTTCGCTAATACAGATCTTTCTCAAACAAATAATTATCCCAATATATTAACGAATAGAAACTGAACTAATGTAACCCACAAATATAAAACAATTGCCCCCCAATATTCACGAATTGTGCCCTCGCCTTATTCTCTTTTGGTCCTCCCGTCGATCAGACCAGATCTTTTGGATCGATGTCCAATTAAGGACCTGAGTCACCTCCCCCCAAAAAGCCCCATCTCGCCTTGACGTCCACTTTTGCGTCTTCACCCCAAAGACAGCTGTCTAGAAAGAACCTCGTCTCCCAAAATAACCCATGTCTCGAATCTTTCTTCCCTATTTAACAACCAATCCCCTTCCCAATTTTACCCGTGTAGCATTCTTACTCAGATGTTGGCCTACTTAAAAGTGCAACTCTGCGAATACATAATTTACCTAATTACATAATTGACATTAGTGTGATTACCTCATTGTGTCTACCAGTACATCTCTACTATTGAAAAATTATTGGATTGGAATAACTATGATAATGACACATTTAATGTCGTAACACCACGTAGTAGCGCAGAAAGCAGATTATATCTCCATAACACTATGTACACTAAGATTTTGGAAACTACTATAGAGTACCTACTGCTACATTGCAAGGAAAAGATAAACAAAAAAGAAAACCATTCTCCAGAAAAATTGGGCGATAACCTCGAAATATTACTGAACTTAAAAACGTAAGCTAAGTGTTGACTGTAAATAGACAAACCCCAATGTTTTTAGTTAGACAATTACAACTACCCCGCACATTCCCTTTTGCCGGTACTCTACAACCTAGCTGTTTCGTTCGATAAAACTGTGCTGTAAATGTCACCTCAAGCAGGTTTAAATCTATAGTCCAAATTTTATACATTTTTCTATTTCAGTAAGTCATCTGTGAACAGTACATGTTACCTGTGGCAGTGCATTCACTCGTGACTAAAAACGAGAATAAATAATCTATCGATACTTCCAAAACCATTTCAAGAAAAGCCGTCTGAGTTTTTCGATCCAATTACGATATGTAAAATCTGTAAACAGATTTTGTCTCAAATTTGTTCCTAAATTTCCCAAACATTCTCATAATTTTATATTCTTGTGCAACCTTTAAGAAACAATGTAACAACGAAAAAGTCGTAATACTTTTACGAAATTCTGTATTGTCAGTATTGCCACAGAAAATTGTATCTGTAGTTATCATCCAATTATGCTTTCTGTATATTTTAGCAGAAAGAATGATAGAACGATTTAACTTGTATATGAGAAACAATTGATGATAGTTTTAAGCAAACATTAATGCAGCCTAAGATTTAACTTTCACATTATGTATCGAGACAAGAAGATGAGCCAATAAATACGTTATTTTATTTAAATTAATAAATCATAATTTTAGTTGTTTTAATGTATGAACTATACAGGCCAGATGGACATCAAGAAACTACGTCGTGAAAATGAACAGTTACGAAGAGAGATCTGGAACCTCAGAGACGAGTACGAACGTTTGGAATCGCTGCTGAAGAGCCAGCAGGAACCTTCAACAGAGGAAGAAGATGAAGATGAGGTATTTAGGTAACATGTAACAAACAATAGTATACTTTCGTTTTATTTTCTTCTATTACTTAGTGATTAAATATTGACGAGACAAGGTTTGAACCTTTTTGTAAAATTAAATAGCAACTATTCAATCATTCTAGTCTATAACATGCAGAATGTAACACATCACCAAAGCTTACCCAGAGCAAACGAATCAACTGAAACCCACTATTTTATGTCTAAGGAAATTTGTTTTGCAATTCCTAGTGCCCTGAAAAGCATAGTTGAGTGGTGAGGATAGTTTTTTTTTACTTAAAATGAAAATGTTTGGTCCAGTTTCAAGGTGAAGACCTCAGCCGTAGGCTATAACATTTTATTTATTTTATTCACAAAACTCAAAATATTATCGAACATTATAAGTGATTCCCCTTCAAACAATGTTCAACTTTTAACCTTTCTGCAAATTTTCAACATTCAAAACCTGCAATGTAGGACGAATGGGCTATGAAATTAAAGGACTTGAATAGTTTTAATCCAAATTTGTGTCAACTGTATCAAAATGGCAGCGAAAACAGAATTTTACGATTGTATATTTTTGTTTTTCTATAAAAAAGTTACATTAGTTATTATATTCTTGAGAATGCAAAATTATAATCAGTAAATAATTGTTGTCGTGAAGGTATTAGAACAAAAAGCAATAGATCATCTGAAAACACGAAAAATTAAACCAACTTAATAGATTATTGTCTGTAATAAGAGTATATTTCTATAGATTTTTAGTTTAGGGAACATGTTTTTAAACCGGGTAAAACCTTTGTTTTTTAAATTGTAGACTACATTTTCAAATACCAGTTATTTCAATTAATTGGTTGTGATTAATACCTAGATCTCCATTGAGTATCTAGTCTGTCTCTTGACTTTAAATTTATACTAGGGACACCGCTGCATGTTTTGCACGCCAATTCACTTGCTACCAGCACAAACATATTTTATTATTTCTTTTTAATCAAGGTGTAAGATTAATCACAATCTAAAATAAATAGTAGATAATATTAAATATATAAATTAAACTATTAAGTTTATGATATTACAAGAATTATAATAAAGATTACAAAAACCTACTCTTGAATTTCAGTCAAAATGAATACTCTGTTTTTTAAATGACAGTTTGTGCTATACCTTGAAGTTAATTAAAAGTACCACAATTAATTATAAGTAGAATACTGTGATAGCTCTCAAATGTAATGACTTTCAAATTTGAAATATCATTTTATTACAAATGTACATATTACATATACTCATCCCTTTCTTTATAAATCGATTTTTAATTCAGAATCGATTATTGGATTTAGATTCGAAATTTAACCGCGCAAGAGGTGAAGTTAGTGATTAATGTTATGTTAGTTTCTAAACACAATTTTATAAACTCGAGTAAAAAGGTTAAACCGTTGTTTCTCTTAAAACCAAAACACTACAGCCAAGATACAAGAAAGTGAAAATTGAAACTGTTATCTACCGACTGTGTGAATGGAATCAAGTCTTGAATAATCGTAAATAAAGAAGAATCGTCGCGTTAACTTTGGAAAATATGTTTCAGTTGTCAGAATCAGGAAACAGGCGTAGGGTGTTCTGAAGTTCTCTCAAGTAGAAACACGATATGAACAATTGTATTGCAAGAGGCGATAGCTGTCCACAGACAGTTCCATTACTGTGCTGTCAAGTCGACTGAAAGAATCACCCTCCCCTCCCCCGCCTGTATAGAACTGTTTAGTGTACAAATCGCAGTATCATACATTGACGTCTCTTCGAGGGAGTTATTTTCTTCTACATTTCACAATCACAATCAGCTTTAGTCATGAACAATCATTTACGTTTGATATATAAACCGATTTACCCAGCAAATATTGTATTTCACTCTTTTACTACGTTTGTTTCTTTGATTTATTTAAGTCAATATATTGTATTAAATAAACTATCTATATAAAAACCGTGCTATTATAGTTGGTAGCTGCCCTCAATAGATAGCTTTAGTTGTGGATCCTTTTCGCGCAAATACGAATGTCTAAAACGTTTAGCAGAATGTTTATCTGTATTGGAATTCAAACATAGGCCCAGCTATGTAGTTCTTTATTAATAAAAGCTATTAGCTGGAAAATGTCATTTAATATACTAAAATAAATTATTAATATTTAGTAGCAAATTGAAATCAGTCAGGCTAATGTTTTTTTAATTTCATGAACATTACTAGGTGTAAAGAACTTTATTTGGCTTCTTTCTTTTCATCTACCGCTTTTTCCAATGCTAGTCTCCAACCTGGATCATCGTGCTCACTCCTTTCACACATATGTGACTGAAATCATTTATTAACTACGTTAACTTACTGCTTACAGTCATTTTTTTCCATTTTTCTTGTAGGTTACGTCATTTCGCCTATTTGTCTGGCATTATCAAACCTATGTTTATCTTGCACTGGTTAATGCGCGACGATTGATGATGAAATGAAACATGTACACAACACATCAATCTACAAAAATGCCTATTTGTGTTACCTAACAAACAGGCGAAACGACGAAACCCACCAGAAAAAATGACCAAACAAAAGGACTGTGAGCAGTAACTTTATACAAAAATGAACATAGTTAATAATTATAACCAGTTCAGTAAAGCAATCTATGATAAGAATTAATTTAACTTAGTTAATTTATTTGCGAATATTTTGTATTATGTTACTGACAATAAATTCAGTTTTATCCTTAGTGATTATTTTACTATGGCAACAATACAAAAGTTTATAAGACTGAGCATGAAAAAAAGGAGGAAGGTTTCATCACTCCCAATGTTTTGACAACTACATACACTACCCGTTAGATATTTACCCCTGATATATTTATGGTTATGACATTATTTTTTATGTTAGGAGTGGACCCTTTTCAGATTTGTAATACAGAATTGACTATTTGTTTAGACATAGAAATAAGGTTTTCTTACCCAGATAAAATTGACAATATATTCAAAATTTTATTCTGTAATCGCGCCTAGAATATATAACCAAATTTCCAGAAAATATTAAAGCCTGCACACACCCAATTAAATATTTAATTCTTTTAAGAAGCAGCTTAAGGACATGGATTATGTTAAAAGTCTGTTAGAGGTTGTATTATAGGAATACATTATTATTATATATACATATTTTTTTAAGGGTATGGAAGTTTGTTTAAATAGTTTTGTATAGTGTTGTGTTTTTTTTTTTAATATGTTAAACTTGTAGCTAGGTATGTGTTTGTATGGGTAAGAAAGAGAGTGTGTATGGATATATTATGGTATGTGAGTATTTGTATGTTACATACGCGTCAATTTAACTAGTACATATTTATACAATAAATAAAAATCCTTAATTATAATAGAAATAACTATTTCTCTTATTTATTATATTTGTAATTAATTTAAATTTTTTACGAATTTCCCGATGACACCTTACCCCATATTTTTTTCCTTTTACTTAAATTTTGCGAAATATGCAGCATGAAAAAGGTCAGAAATAATAATGATTTCTTTTCATTTTCATTTTTATCTATTTTAGAGTAAGTAGTGTATTATAATTTTATATTTCATGTTGTTTTCTTTAGTTTGTTGCTATAGTTTTCTTTTTTCTGTCTAAATCTTGTTTTTGTTTGTTTTGTTGTTGTAATAAGAGGAATGAAAAATGAAATATAAGAAAAAGAAAGATAAAGAAGAAGAAATTTGAATACGTATACAAACAGCAAACTAGGTCCTCCAGTTTTAAAATTTGAACATTTAAAAAAATAGGTTGCCATTGTAACCAAGCTGTTTTAACATACAATCTAATTGAATTAAATTTTCTTACCATAATATTATGAAATGATGGTAAATAAATTAAGATTTTTTAAATAAAATCATTAATTTTCTTACATGAAGGAACTAACAAATTTGTTGGCCGATTATGCAGTGATAAAAAAACTAATTAGTTCATATATAGAAAAGGCCTAGGGTAGTTAACTTATCTGAAATACGTTCATTTTAGGCACTTCTACCAAATATATATCGCTCAAAAGAATATTAACTAAGAAACTAAAGCAGGTGCAGGATTTTATTGCGTGTGCAATCGTAAATTAGGCAAAATCATTTCGTTAAAAGTAGTGCGAGCAAGGAAAATTTTTCATATTAATTATTAAGCCATAAAAAGGAGAGGGGGTGAAATGCACTATTTATAGACTGATTTCAGAATTTCACAACTCAATCCTAATTTCATAACAACGTTTGTTCCGGTTGTTGGACGTATTTTGATCAAATAAACATAATGGTGGTACGTTTAGAAAAAGACTTTTAACTTTGCAAGAAGAATTTTCATAACCATAATAAAATCTATTGAACGTAAAGAAAAACAGAGAAATTTATCAACATTTCTTGCGCCTTAAATATTATTTTAAATAATCTGGATTAAAATACTTGAATTTCATTATACTTTTCTAAACATGAAGAACATCGAATTTGTGCAATATAGCAGAGCTTCACATCAAGTATTTTTTGCGAGAGTATAATAGCTCCGTTATGAAATTTTATAAACCAATAACATTTGACGATGAAACTGATTAGCAACATACGTATAGTGTAAGTAAAATACTTTAAAATTAATATTTATAGATACAGAAAGTGCGAATATTTTACTGGTAGGTGATCAAAAATAGCATTTATAAGAATTACAAAGAAACATAATAAAACATTCTACATAAAACATTGAGTGTAGCTTAAAATAACAAAGATATTGAGATTGGAGAATAATCTAAGAAATATCAAATTAATTAACTAAAACAAATAAATGGGGATATTTCTTAAATAAACAATTTTTTATCAAAGAGTTCTTAAGATTTAACAAAAAAAAACATTCTGGGTTATAATAAATGGTTTAGCTCGCTGAAGTACTTTGATATTTCATCTAGGAATTGTATTCCATGTTAAACTGGTCAGTCGCAGATTGTGAAACATCTAAAGAAAACATAAAAGTCATTGTTTTAGTAATTTTCAATCCACATATTACAATTCCATGCGTTGGGAATATTGAATGACTTGCTCTTGAAAAGCAATTTTGTTGCCTCTTTAAAGTCTTCCACTCCAACTGAACCAATATCAACCAATTTCTGTGTTCCTTTTCACTGTACTTTTACCTGTTTACTAAGCATTGTTTTCATAAATTACGTAGAAACATTGCAATACATTACTTTTTACTTGGAATGCACTGAGGAAAACACGAATCAGCTTCCTTATACAAAATATGATGTATTTTATAAATGCATATAAACTCTCTCTCTCTCTCACTTAAAGATATATTGAGAAGATCAATAATCTTCTCAGTCCATTTCAGTCAGAATTTCGTAAGGACAGTAGCACTAAGAAAACACTTATATTTTTATACCTGAGTTCATACTATTTATGATAAATTAACCATTAACCAAAGAGAGGCTACTATATTATACAACTTTATTTGGATCCTTTAAAGCTTTTGACTGTGTTAAAAATTTCCTAATTTTTGTTTTTAAAATTAAAGGAAATAGCCCTGACACCTCAAAACATAACTTGGATCAAATCGTATTTATCTGGAAGGAAGTGTTGTGATGGTGAAGAAACTTCTTCCCGGGAGGTTGTTTCTTGTGGATTTCTACAGGGATCCGTTTTAGGACCTTTATTAGTTAACTGAGTCATAATGTGTCATTACCTTAGCTTCCTGGGTTGTATATTATAAATCATAATATGTAGTAATTTAATTACCTTGTTTTTACACCGTCAAACAATCCAAATTTGTCCCTAGATAGAGTATTGGTTTCGATGATTATACCTTCATCTTCAGATCCATATATAATTAAAATTGTTCAGCCTTCTATGGCATCTTCTTTACCGTCGATCCATACCTACATATTATTCATTCATTATTTAGTATGTTTGACGACAATAGTAATATATCAAAATACTTTAAGCTTCATCTGTACGCTGATTATCTGCTGCTATATCTACATTCTAAAGTAAATAAAATCGGCAGTGCAGTTGATCATATTAATTAATACTTCTGGTCTAAAACCATGACTTACAACTTAACAAATAAAATAATCAACGCATTACTATAAGTAATTTCCTACTGATGAACACAACAGAGTTAATGTAAATCTATCTTTTAAAACTTAATTCATTTATATATTTTTATATTTTAACTACTCGTACATTGCATACTGTCCTTCAAACTAGAGTTCCGACTCACTAGGCAAATAAGTTTATTTTTGCCTCAGATATCAGTACAAAATTACAAAAAAAAGCCGACATTCCGAACTCCGAATGGCCGAAAAAGCACAGAACTCCGATGTATAGTACATCATTTACCACGGGCATGTAGCTTGTGAAAGTCGTTACCAGATCCTCAAAACTATTGATAGCCGAGTTCAATTTTCAAAATTACTAAAGCTGCATTTCATAAATGGTATGAATGTGGACTATCTTTGCTCGGGGTGTGTTAGAAAAGAAAATAGTTTATTAAATTTTGTAATTGATGTGAGCGTGAATGTTGTTTGTAAATGGTTTTATTGTATTTCAATAAATTCTTTTAAATCAGAGTTTTTTATGTTATTATATTTAAATTATTTTGTTTTTGTTTTATGTGCATTTTCTCTTGTTACGTATAAACATTTTTTTAAGAATGATATTAATTTTTGTTTTTTTAGGCTTAGGTAAAGTGTCAATATATATAATAATGTTAAATGTGTATGGGTTTGGTCGAAAAGAGGACTTGTTAGTCTAAACTTCAACCAAAATAAAGATATTCAATTAAATCAATAAATAGCTGTATCTCTCATTCTTTGTTTTAATATAGTGTTACCGTAAAAAAGTATTATTTAAATAATTTCTCTTAATGAGGCTGGGACAACTTCATAACCATATTAAGTGTAATTTGTCGATGTACAAAAAACAATTAAACAAGAAACAGTTATAATCTTAGTAAAATGAATACGGAGGAAACGCTTAGACAGAAATCGTGGAAAATATTATTAATTATAATCTTCAAATTCTTCTTCTATGTTTACTATGAAAAAATTGTATAATTCCCACTCAGCTGTAAAATATATTCGATTAATCGATTTTTCAAGTATTAAAGCATGTAGAGTAATAAATGAAATAAGTTTCTCGTGTTTCGGCTACATTTAATTGACGAAGACATTACGCCTTCAACAACTTCAGATAAACTTGTACACCTCCTTTCACACAGGAAACAGCTTTGATTTTACAAAGTTAATCAATTCACTCAAGTTTCGTTTCTTTTGTTAAAGCAAAACTTTAACTTCGATACCCCATTTTGAACTTTCTGTTTGTAACACCTCTTCGTCACTCCCCTCAACACCAGTCAATATTTCAGTCAAGGATTTCTGTTTCCAAGGTAGAAACATTATTTGTTCTGTTTAATGTTGGATGGAATATTATGTAATACGATTTAAACAGATCTGACTAGTATCCAAGTAGATCAACTGGAGATGTAGTAATACTGTCTAAATTAATTATGAATTTGAAATGTGCCTAAATTACATTCAAAGACCCCTAAACCACCTAAATTGAGTAAAAATAAACAATTTTCCTACTTAAATCCATATTTTACTTTACTCCTGAAAGTACTACTTTAAACTATTGTAAGTAGTATTTTACATTAGGGATCTACTTTAAACTTTTGGGTCATATCCTACATTGAATGGACCCTAATTTAAACTTTTGGTTCCTATTTTACTTGTAAGGATCTATTACAATCTCGAGGTTCCTATTTAATTTAGAGTTCTACTTTTAATTTTTAGTCCTATTTTAATTTAGGAAACTACTTTAAACTTACAGATCATATTTTACTTCGGATGGACTCTACTTACAATGTAACTAGACCATGTTACGGAGGAGACCATATTACTTCAGGGTAGTCCTAGTTAAGTTTGTGCGTTTTATTTTATATGGAGAGTACATGACTTTGACCTTAAGGGGTTATATTTTACTTGTGGCCCTATTTTGATTTGTTTATATGCTACTTTAAAATGTTGGGTCATATTTACTTTGGGAGGATCCCACTATAAACTTGTGGATTATATTTTACTTTTGGTAGAGTAGACCCAACTTAAACTTATGGTTCTTTTTTTATTTAAAATATTAAGTTTGACTTACACATAGTCCTGAAAAAATGTTACCTAAAAAGTTTAATATAAATTTTATCAAACTATGGAATTAGCTGTTATTGTAAGAGCTACTAAAATAGCCTATATATAAGTTTATATGTGTTAGAGTAAACAGCTAATTATTTTACTAACACTGAACATCAGGATATGCGTTTAGTTTGGGATATTAAATGTAAGTGCTGTATATATAGATTTTGTGTATTGTGATGTCACAAACTGAGTGGACGCCACAGAAGGAATGACACCATTGAAATATAAATGTAACTTTAGCAGAATCTACATAGTAAAAACGTATTTTGAAAATTATTAATTCACATTACAATATTTATTTATTCATTTCTTTTAGAAATAAGTAATAGTATTAAATCATAGTATAATGTGTGAAGCCACTATTTTCATAATTAAGTTTATCACTGGTATATTGCTCAAGACTTTGATGACATTAAAATTATGTTTAGCCTACCTAGAAAAACTAACACTAAATGCATTTAAGGCATACATAAAACGATGTCAACTTTCGCATTTCTTTTCATATAAGTATGGAGGCCAATCGTAAACAGTTACGGTAACTCTAGAAAACAAATTAAAATGTGCTTTGTAAACTGGTAGCAAACCCCTGCTATTGGCAATATAAATACCTCCGTTTTATAAATAAATCGACGGAATAAAATAACCTAATAATAATATACTGAAAACCCCAAAGGTGTTACACACAACAAAAATAAAATTACATTCTAAGGCTGACTACTCAAAACCTACTTAGCCTACTTGTTTGCATTACCATTGTTTTGTGGTAAACGTACTGAATCGTAACCAGTGACTTAATCAATTCCTCGTCCTGCTATAAGTCACAATATGACCTGTTAGGGTTTTGGATTTAGTGCTATGGAAAAAATAAGAAAAAAGACGCAGCAAATTCAAAGCCATGTTAGAAACTTAAAATTTGGTACAAAAGCTCTTTTTATCATAAGAATTAAGTACAAAAATCAGGCTCTTCCAGACTCCCCCCCCCCCCCACGCCCAAAGTGGGGTTTGGGGGGTTTAAAAGGAAGTGTTTTTAAACAGAACAAAATTGGAATACAAAAAAAATAGTTAATGCAATTTTTATACAATTTTCGGAAATTTTATTTTGTGACACCACCTTTATATTGAAACCTTGAGCACCTCCTTTGAGATCTTGGAGGAATAGTTATGGAGATGAAAAAGCCAAAAAAAACTTGTTTTTCGAAGAAAAGACGCGTGTAACGGGAGACTGGGCAACATTTCTAATAGACATTAAATATAAAACTTGTTGCTTACATAAGTACCTTTAATTTAAGGCAATCAACGTCCTCTTAAGTAGTATATATCTCGCATAATGTTAAACAAAATATCGCTATTGAACTCATAATTATACATACCCTGTGTATAATATACAATATAGCCCTAAATAATAGATATGTACACATGCAAATGTGTTGTGAGTGTGTACTATAAATATATATTTTGCTAGACATATTCAATTAAGTGAGATATGTATTTTATGTGAACAAATTTAAAATTAACAAATATCATTTTTTTAAACTATAAATATTCTATAAACTTTCTTTTACAAGTTTAAATGTATCACCCCAACTTCAAGTAGTACCATTGATGTTAATTTACATATTATAATACATAGGCAGTGAGTGCTCAGTTTTACTGTTATTTTGCTTACCAGTTCAAGTTATACATAAGGATAATACAAAATATATATGAATAAGTATACGTTTTCATATTTGACTGATCACTTTTGTATGAAAGATAGCATTAAGGCACACTAAATTTGGGAGAAAACTCAAAAATGATTTAAGAAACGATTTTTACGATTTCAGAAAAATGTAACAATCAATTTTATGAAAATGTTTTATTTGCACTATAAGTTTTGACATGTAGACTAATGAACGTTTCAGTAATTATGTGGTTAGAGCGCGGTTAGGAACGTAATTTATGTTTAAATATTTTCCTACGGGAGCTGGACACACGCCAAATACTTTTCCTATTTATTGACATTAAAGGTTAAAATAAAAAACAAAATGGTGAATGGTTCCGAAACGATTTTAAATTGATCATCTCATAAGATTCTTTTCTAGGAGTGTCGTCTTTATGAATAATAAAGCTTTACTACTCTAATGTTTGAAAGAACATTAAAATTATCTAATTATAAATGACTATAAACGGTTAGAATTTAGTGAACATTATTTATGGTTTTTATTTTTTTGTAAATTCAGTTGTAAATTAGTGAAATAAGCAACGCTGGGTACGTGTATGGGATCGTACACACAGTTTCAAAAATTGTACTTCCCTCAAGTTTTCTTTGGTTATTTTAATCTTACCTTTTTAATATAAAACTTTTCAAAGTAATAGAGCGTCAGATCATTTAAGATTTTGGAATTAATTAGTTTTTTTAAATAGTTACAGAAAATCCAGCATTACATCAACATAAAATGTTATTAGTAAAAGATTTAATAAATATAGATTTTATGCAGAATAATATAAACTGCTGATTAAAGGTCCAGAAATCAAACTAAGGACTGGAGAGAATTGAATATTTATGTTACAGGAAAGTTTTTAGAATAGTTTTAATTTATATAAATAAATTATATATTATGTTGAAGTAGTAAATAATTCATCAAATACATTGAAGAACACAACTATTTAAAAACTACCAAAAAATAATTGCCACGTTTTAGTTTTTTTTTAGCCTAAAAATAACATTAAAAGCATTAGAACTTGGCAAAACCTTCAAACATATTTATGATATAATCACTTTGTCTGAGTGTAAATTCTAGCCTTTTTTACAAAATCAAGTTCTTACCAAAACCTTATTACTTCCACATGTTTCATATTTGAACAGATTCTATTATTTGTAATAATAAATAACAATGTCTAGGCTTGCGCGCCTATGTTATTTTTGTTGTAGCCAATTTTTTCCGTTATGATATTTATTTCATATACGTAGATGACTAATATACCCGTAGTTCTATACTAATAAAGTTTAAATACATATTTCAATCATATATACATTGCAAATATTTTCACTATTATTTTTGAACTTTATAAGTTTTTATCCACCCTCAAGTGTCAAGTACATCCCCGAAGTCAGAAAGAAAACCTAAAATAAAATATGATCCACAATTTTACAATAGAATACAAAAAATTATATGGGGCCCACAAGTTTAAAAGGTAGGGTCCAAACCAAAATAAAATAGGTAGTTTTTCATGTGTACGCAGAGACGTCCCAAAGTAAAATAGAATCTACAAGTTTAAGTCTGAAAAATAAAACAAGAAACCAAAAGTTTAAGTAAGAGTTCCCAGAGTAAAATAAAGTTAACCGAATTAATTTGATTTAGAAGTTTAATAATATGTTTACTATCTTTGGTTTGGTTTCAGGTTATAATTAATCATAAAACTTTGTTAAAAAGAAATTCCGCAATGTGTGTTTTGGAGGTACCAAAGGAGTTGAAGTTCAAATCATCCATGGTTTACCCTATTATTTATACATTTCTATTTTTAAACGACATACACGAAACGCAAAGGACAGGAGCGAGTTATTAACATAGATATTAAATATTATGAACTGGACGTGTAATAAGTCGTTATTTAATATAAAAAGAAAATTAAAAGTTAAATTGTTTCAGGAAGAATCTGAAGAAGAAGAGGGCGAGGCAAAAGAAAAAGACGACACAGATCATGAGAACGCAACCAACCAGGAGAAAGCCTCCCTAGACTGTGACGGGTTGAGCGTCGTCGAAGAGGAACCAGAAGACGTATCCTCTGACGTGAGTGACGAACGTCCGAGAGTGGTGACTTTTAGTACTGATAACAAAGTGATTTTACTGGATGATTTTAACCACCAAGGGATAGTTTCTGTGAGTTCTAGTCCTGAGGTGAAACCCCAACCCAGCATTGGGATTCCCAGTCAGGTGAGAACAGGGATTTGCGATTTTGTTTCCACAGGGATCTGGCCTGATTCGAGTTTCATCCCGAGTCCACAGCTTCAGATCCCGGGCGTTCCCGTGTTTGCTGGCTTCCAAAACTCAGAGCTTGAACAACTGCTCTGGAATGTGGCTTCTGAGCAACCTAACTGCACGGTAAGCCATTTAGACACTAACTGCCTCGCGTGTTTTATTTGCAAGCTATTTTTTATTCTTGATGAAATACGTAAACAACCAATCTACCAAAATAAAGTCGGTTTATAAACTAATTAGTTGCATAATCCAAACAGTAATGCTAGAAGGTCAAAAGCTATGTCCAATATAGCAAATATTCCTTTCAGATAAAGCTGATTCTACACGATGCGACGAACCCATTCCAAAGTTGGACGTTTGATGGTTCGCCACATCTTCTGGCCGTTGTTTAAACCTACGAGCGTCCGGCCATGCTCCGGCCATGTCGGTATTCTTGCACCAAACCAAAGGGATGCCTCAAATGTTCAAGGTTTTGTTTGTTTCAACAAGTTTTAGATGCAGTCATTAGGGATTTTCCATAGACGCTGTTACGCCCCGGTGAGCTGTTTGGGGAGGAGGAGATGGTTAATTGGGAAGTGGGTCCGAGTAGGTATCGGATCGAGCCCCACAGTACCTTCTCTAAGCCAACCCCTAAAAAAAGGTTTGACTCAACGGCTGCACGACTCGTTCATATGAAGCACTTTTACTTTTTTTTTGTGTGTTTAACGTCCTGCTGTTTTGCACTTAAGGCTAATGAAGACGGCACCTACACTTTTACGTGGAATCCGAACCACAGCCAACGATGTCTGTTAAGAAACCATTTAGAAAATTATTCGGGGTCAATTGGAATTGAACCCGGAACTTTTCCATTGATGGTTGCCATGACGATTGATATAGCATTGACGCCTTAACAACCACGGCCATCGTGGCAAAAGCAATTTTACTCTCCATTC
Source organism: Philaenus spumarius (assembly GCA_018207615.1). Lineage (NCBI taxonomy): Eukaryota > Metazoa > Arthropoda > Insecta > Hemiptera > Aphrophoridae > Philaenus > Philaenus spumarius. The sequence goes on from JAGFPH010000032.1 coordinate 1,371,257, forward strand.
GCACTAAAGATTCGTCTTGTTTAGGTTATCTTTGAGCTTAGTTTGTAATCAGTAATATTAATATTCATTTACATTTTCACAGGTAGCCTAAGTACAAGTAGGCTACAATTTATATTTCATACTAGTAAGTTCCTGTCAAAAATCACAGGAAGATTAATTAGATACTATACGTTTAAGAAATATCATTTACTAGCTGACACGTACGGCGTTGCCCGTGGTGGTTAGTATTTTCAGTCTTTTTAACGTAATTGTAATCTTTTGAAGTGTTCAGTTAGTGAGTGGTATTTGGCTTTTATATATATAGATCTTAAATAATAAAAGCACTATTGTCATAATAATAAAAGATCTGAAATTATGATTTTAGTAACTTTGATCCCCCCAAACCCCTCCTAAAATTTCGAAATTTGTCATACCCTTTCTTAGAGAACGCCTAAGGCCCTAGAGGAAGCTACATACCAAATTTCATTCCAATCCGTTCGGGCGTAATTTGAGGATGATCAAAAACGCATTGAAAACGCAAGGAAAAATGCAAAAACGCCTATTTCTGGCGTAATTTTGGAAGAATCTCAAACATTTTTTAACAGACTACTTTTAGGCCTTAAACGAACTTAAGTACAAAATTTCAACATTTTCTGCCAATTAGTTCTCAAAAAAGCTGAGAAAACGCAAAAAATCGCTAGAAAAACGCGAATATTGGGCGTATCTTTGGGATGTTTTTAAAATCCGTTCTTAGTGCGCGTCTAAAGGTCCAACTGAACATGCATGCCAAATTTGAACTCATTTCGTTCAGTAGATTTTTAGTTCTGCTGATGAATGAATGAGTGCCATTTCGCTTTTATGTAGATAGATAGATAAAATTACTATTTAGAAACAAATTTGATCTAGGCCTAACTAAAATATGATGTGGGGATTTTTAACTTGATAAATGTGTAGGCCTACAGTTAAAATAATATTATTATAGACTATCATCCTCGTCTATTTTTGCAACTGGTCAAACGTTTGTACCAAACTGTTTTCTAAAGTATTGGATCAAACATTCTATTCTCAGTGTAGCAGGAACATTCACTGCACCATCTGTCGAACATACTTGTCTCAAACATTCCGTCCAACGTTGGAGCAAGCGTTCGTAGCATCGTGTAGATCCGGCTTAAGACTAATACGTTTTTAACAGTTATTTTGTGTCTTGGACACAAATGTATAGATATTCAAATTGTTTAATTAAAATATTTGTAATAAGATATGTATAGGCCTTAACAAACAAAACACATAAATGATTTAGCAATTTCTAATTATAACTGCCATTTACAATTACTATTAGGCAACAATAAATCGAAGAAGTGCGCAAAGCGTTCAGTACTATCATCCAGCTTGAAACTGTTAACATCTTAAAGCATCAAAGCTGTTAAAAGAAAGCCTAACCTGAAAAATAAGTGTTATTAATTGGTATTAAATTTTATATCACAATTGTATTTTAAAATAATATACCAAAACTTTTGTAAGAGATCATACAAATATTATGTCCACAAACAATACATAAATTTGTTTATTAGATCACTATTCCACTGACTTCCCTTACTACCAACATGAACAAATAACACTTACCCTGTAGATCACATTTTTCATAACTTTGTCAACAAAATTTCACCTTTTTTTTCTTTTTACATCGCTAGGCCTACGCTACTTTAGGAAATAGAGAGGGAATAAGGTTAGAAATAATTTAGGAAGTATATTACAAACTACATACCATAAAATTACTAACGTTTTGTTTGTCTTTTCCTTAAATAAAGCCAATACCCTACACAAAAGCCCAAACTATGATGCAATATTTTTGCCCCCAAAAGTTCATAGTAAGCTATTTTTTGAATTTTAAATATTGGAAAATATGCAGGTTAGAATGCCAGATTTCATGCAACGTTGCCAGATATAATCATGACCCCAAATTTATAGCATGTTAAAATAGATTAAGTTATTTTCTTTTAACTGCAGAATCTCTAAACAAAAATGTTCTATATCCATTTGCATTATGCTTAATACACTATGAAGATAAAAAGTTTACGCCCTATTTAGCTAACATAAACTTTTCTATTTTTATTTACATATTGAACCATTAAACAGCTGTTGGAAACTAACAAGAGTAAGCAAAGAGAGTTGTTCTACAACTTTCATATGTATAACACCTCGCCTGAGTTGTATTATTAGATTTGTCACCTTACAGCGAACACACAGCGTACATTAATTAGGTTCCAGAAATAGGCTCAGTAAATGCTCTGGAATGTGTAATAAGTCAGGTAATTTAAAGCAGACATTAAACGATTAGTCAGTTCCGCTTGCAATACTTCACCGTAATTTAATTCAAGAGTTGGTCTCCATCTTAATACCTTTAGGGGATGCTTTTTTGGAATTTTAAAATATTTTATTTTGGCCAAGATCTACTGTATAAATGTGTAATCGAATTAGAATTAAATAAAGAATTTATGCAGTTCCTAAATGTTTACTGTTTTTTTATTTTTGAAAAGTATTTTCCATGTTTAAAACAAGGTTAAATGTTTTTATTTAAAATTCTCAGGGAAATCTAGTTTTATAAACCTTATGAAAGAAATACAAACTACCAACAGTGACGAATGTTACACTTAACAATGCACTTTATAATTTGTAAAGATTTTTATAATCTTGTAAACAGTTTTTATAATATTTAAAAATCTTACAAATTGTATTTACACCCACACCCGATACCTACATTAAAATAATTCCAGTCATATAACATGACAAAAATAAATATTATTCACTGCCTAAAATACTTTATTTTCAACAGATTTGCCATATTTTTTTCTAAATACATTTTCAAGAAGTCTACAACTAAGGCACTTCTTTCGACTGCGCTGTCTTATGCGTGCCCATAATATGTAACACAACCTTTTTATGACTTGGTTCATAATTAATGAGTTTGTAATAATATTATACGTTATAATTTTACATATAGTATAAAATTACTTTTTTTAATAATATTTTACGATTTATTTTTTTTTCCTATCTGTGGTTTTTATTATAATGGAGAAACAAATTTTACAAATTGTAAGTCCTTTCAAGTTCATAATATAGGCAACATATAAATTTCAATGAAAATTGGGTTTGGAAGTAAAACTTTTAGCTAATTAAAGATGTTATTAATGATTTAATGCATTACGTTTTCGTTCGATTACACATACTTACTCTCACTATTTGTAATATGGGAAAGTACTGTATAGGTCAAGTAAATTAAACTCGGGTATTTCAGTTAATAATCAAATTTAAAGTAACCCATAAATGAACTACTAATCAAAATCACAATTAATTTAATACACGCTGTATTTTTAATTATGGTTTCCAACCCACAGCCGATACATCGGACGTAGGTGGTTTAGGCGAAAAGATTGTAACTTGTAAATTTTGTTTAAGTATAACAGTCTTGCAGTGAACCAAACTAGTTAGTTGCAGTGACATTAATTTATCAATTTATCAAAATATTTGTAAGTGTTGTCTTTTTTACGCAATCAGCCTATTAGTATGTTTTAGAAAATGCAATATAAAAAATTAGGTTTTAATGGAATGAACTAATTTTTTGTATTTTGTATGTTTATATGAATGTGTCTGTTTAACAAATAAAAATAATTTCTATGTATAAAAATGTTTTTTTCATTTCACTTCTAGAGCTCACAAGAATATTAAAACATTTTCCAGATTTTACATGATTGAAAATATAAACAAGGATAAATAATTATTTTTATTTTTTAAATAATTACAAAGTAGATTTAATTGGCTGAAAAACAAAAGAAGAACCATTTAGATTGATTGATAAATACAAATGTTACCATAATTTTATATAATCTAAGTACATGTAAATTCACTGATTTAAGCCTTGGCTCTTTTGGGTACTGCCACCGCGCCAGGCATTGGCCGGCAAAGGGTTAACTTTATTTTCTATAAACTATGTTTTTGTAATTTTTTTAAACTTTAGTTAGTTTAAAGCAATTATATGTTAAAAGCCCTGTAGTTAAATATTTAAAAATTACAATAGCATTTTGTAGAAATTGGACATCAACTTTATTTCTTTTGGAAGGACTAACAAAACAATACGACTTTTTCTGTCACTCACATTATAAATACTACAAGTTTTGTGTCAAAATCTTCCTGACATGCTGCATCTATAAAATTAAAAATTAAATTCTAAAGCAATATTATTCTTCCTTCCTTGTATGGTTATCCTCTAACATTCTTAGTATTTGGCAAAGAGAAGTACAGTAGTTGAAAGCACTATGAACCTTTACCCAAGTTTTAGTTTATACTTACTATAAATTCTGGCCCCAATAAGTTTATTGAAATCCGTTTTATTTTTGATATTACTATTTTGTTTTAGAGTTTCTTCATTGTTAGTATATCTAGGAACTCGAGCCTGTCCATATATGTGGGCATTTTTTGTGCCTTAAATTTTTTAACTATTGTTATATTGAATGTACATCTATATATATATAACAAATTCGGGTTTGTTACACGACTTATAACTCAAAAACGGCTGAACCAATTTTTATAATCTTTGATTTCTTGGATTTGTCTCCGCAATGAATAGCATAATATCTATTAAAATATAGGAAAAATACATACCCTAAATAAAATTAGGCCTAGTCTGATGAACTAACACAGCCATGCTATTTGAATGTATTTACATGCATTACCATAGCAACCAATAAAATAACAGACACAACAGTTGATTTAAATGTATAATCTATATATATAATAAAAATTAAATGCTGATCGTTGGTAAGCGTATCACTTGAGAACGGCTGGACCAATTTGGCTATTTAAAAAAATAAACGGTACCAGGAACTGGCACACACTTTCTCACAAACATATTTAAATTATTAAACAGATTCATTGTGATCTGTGTAGATGGGGTAGGAGAGATGATTTATTAAAGTAGGAGATTAACTAATAAATATTATTATTATTATTATTATCTAGAGAGAAAACTGTTCGATCGATTTCGAACCAATTTGCACCTAACACGTCAATTAGGCCTGTATAGATGCACAAAAAGATGTTAAATTTTTTTTAAAAACAACCCCCTTTATGGCCAAAAAACCTCCAAAAATCTGTTATTATTATTGTTATTAGCTAAACGAGAATTTTTAGAAAGATGCGGTTTTTCGCATATGGTAGGGTACATTAAAGGCTACAAATAAGCCAAATTTTATCAAAATCGTTAGAGCCGTTTTTATATAAAAAAAATAATAACTGATTTTTGGAGTTTTTTGCCAAAAAGGGGGTTATTTTAAAAAAAATTTCAAACCCGTTTTTCGTGCATCTATACAGGCCTACTTGACATGTCTGGCACAAATTTGTTTGATATCGATCAAATAGTTTTCGCTCTAGGTTTGTGTATACATACAGACATACATACAGTCATACATACAGACAGACATTTTGTAAAAACCACATTTTCGGATTCAGGGGGTTCCAAAACGGATATTTCCACAAAAATCTCAACATCTATATTTTTTTGCGATCACTATACTTTCTCTATACTATAGTATAGTGAGAAAGTAAAATTCGATATAGTCCGAATTAGGTTTTTATGGAAAGAAAAATTTGAAAAGTTTTCCGGAAAATAACTCACAAAAACAGCTGATAAAAATCTTATCAACACATGTTTGTTTACATTCATTACCATAGCAACTTTACTTAGCATTTATAATCAGTTTATTATTCTTCAAAACCAACAGCTTTTTTAGGTTAGTTGGCCAACTTAAAGCAAACAAAAACAAAAATCAACTAAAAATGCTTACTATATTTTAATTCAATTCAAACATTGGTTGTTACAGTATAATATATACAACACAGCTGAGTTGGATCAAAAACTGATCATAATTTTAGGTTAGGTCTACAATTAACCAAAAGACGTTTATTTGCAATCAATTGGGCTAATTTAGGGTCAGGTTTTTTACAATTCCGACAACTATCAGTTTGTTTAGATTAGGTAAAAGCAAACAAAATGTTTACTGCATTATCTATAAAGGTTTACAAACTATAAATCTAAATTTGTGTAGTATATTCTTAAGTGGCATAAAAACCATTTTGCAATTCGATTACTTAAGTCAATGTAGGGAAAATGAATAACTTTACTACCCTTTAAATTAAATCAAGCAATAGGGAAGCATTGCTGGGTACACTAGTTTTTATTAAAAGAAAGTTATGAAATGACTGGAAAGTCTTATAAGTAGTTATGTTTTTGAATTTTCCTACTCGTGTTATATTTGCCCCAATGAAATGAACTCTAAATTATTGCTTAGGTATGTTTGGTAAACATAATGTTCATAATTAAAATGTTTTAAGCAAAGGAAATATGACAAATAATAATATAATGTGCTGATGTTTTCAACAGTCGTTAAATAAGCATAATTTAATTATATTTCGTTGCTTTCTAGAATATTAAGTATTTTACAGCTTCTCGGTTTGAAAAATCCATAAAATAAGAGAAATAACAAAAATTCAGATTTTACTTTCTCACTATACTATAGTATAGAGAAAGTATAGTGATCGCAAAAAAAATCGATCTTGAGATTTTTGTGGAAATATCCGTTTTGGGACCCCTCTGAGTCCAAAAAAGTGGTTTTTACAAAATGTCTGTATGTCTGTATGTATACAAAGCTATAGCGAAAACTATTCGATCGATTTCAAACAAATTTGCGCCAGACATGTCAAGTAGGCCTGTATAGATGCACGAAAATCGGGTTTGAACATTTTTGAAAACAACCCCCTTTTTGGCAAAAAAAACCCCGAAAAATCAGTTATTATTTTTTAATAAAAAAAACGGTTCTAACTATTTTGATAAAATTTTGCTTATTTGTAGCCTTTAATGTACCCTACCATATGCAAAAAACCGCATCTTTATAAAAATTCTCGTTTAGCTAATAATAATAATAATAACAGATTTTTGGAGGTTTTTTGGCCATAAAGGGTTTTTTTTTTTAATTTTCAAAACATTTTTTTATGTATCTATACAGGCCTAACTGATCTGTTTGGTGCAAATTTGTTCGAAATCGATCGAATATTTTTCTCTCTGGATAATAATAATAATAATAATGTTTATTAGTTAATGTCCTACTTTAATAAATCATCTCTCCTACCCCATCTACACAGATCACAGTGAATCTGTTTAATAATTTAAATATGTTTGTTAGAAAGTATGTGCCAGTTCCTGGTACCGTTTATTTAACTGTATTATTATTGCATTCAATATTTGTGTAATACTCGCGTTTTAATATATTTTGTTTTTTACTTCAAAAGTGCAAACAAAGTTAAAAGTTAACATTTTTGTTCTATAGTGTCAGTTAAATTGTAAATGACAGCAAAAATGTCCTATTTCCTATGCAGGATTCAATATCGAATATAAAGCAAATTTAATTATTCTACTACCAAATGATTATGTTTCAAAGAGAAATATATTTTATAGGGAAAATAAGACTATTTATATAAGATCAAATAAAATATTACAAAATAAAAGAAGCAAAATATGTATGCACTAAAAGTGTTTAGAATGTTCAAACAATTATTTTTAAATATATCGTTGCTTTATAAACTATTAAACAATTTTTTTTTTAAATACAAACTACAAAAACAAATTCTAAATTTCCATTTACATAAGATAATTATATTAAATTTACTTCGGGTGTATATTCACGTGTTATTAGAAGGTCATTTAGCAACATTTAAAATACATTTACACTATTTTTTTAAACCCATCTTTTTAAACTTTTTGTCTGACTAAATATTCCCACACAGATCTTAATATTAGGATTTTAAAGCTGTTATGCGATAAATTTATTCAATTTGAGTTTTGATCCATTTTATAAATACTGTCCATGTACTTAGGTAAATTTTATTAAATATTCCTTAGGTCAATTTGTTGATGAAATTTGTGTAACAAAATCAGGATACTTTGCCTTATGACAAACAAATCTAAATAAATATATAAGTAATATTACCTACATTTAGCAGTATTGTTGACAATAGCAACAAATTTACCAAATCTAAGCATTTTAATTAACTCAATTTTTTAAACCTGCCCAGATATAAAAAGGAAATAACAAAAATACTATATTCTTTTAACCACCTTCAAAACTAGAAGTAACACAACACCGTAATCAGCCACAAAATTTCATTTTGTTTTATCCATATTCCATCTAATTCCTTATTATACTTCTCCATTACTCCAAGTACGATAAAACTTAAAAACTAACATTTTGTTTTATAGTTCAGGTTAAATTGTAAATATTGATATTTTATATACAATCTATATATTTGAAGACCACATATTAAATTGTGCGTCTTCAAAACATGCCAACTTCGTGTTCAAGAGTCTATACTGAATGTAAAATAAATATTTAAAATTCGGTTTGTATAGGCTACAATATAAGACAACATATGATTATATAAGATTAAATTAAATATTATGTAATTTAAAAGATCAAACTTGAGTCATACATTTTAAAATCAATATTATTAATTACTAGCTGCTGTACCCGTGCTCTGCACGCCAACCCCGTTGGAACCGTCTATACACATAATCATGTTATCTTTACTTTATAATAAAGGTGTAGGATTAATAATAACACCAATAAAATAATATTAGATGGTAAATATGGTGGGGAACTTGAAGTTATTGAATTGGAACTATATTTTTTTATTCATTAATTTTAATAACATATGTTAAAATTCCTTTGTTAAGTGAAAATTTCTTTTTCTTCTTTCTTAGTTACAGATATAGCCTAGTTAACTTTATTTCTTCTTCTCCCATAGGCTTCACTGTAATTATTACTGAAATTATATGTCAAAAAGAGTCAATAAGCGAATGTTTACAGATATAAGACCTAGGGCATTAAATTCCTGGCGTCAAACAACTCCTTTGTGCAAATTTTCGTGAAATTCGTTAAAGCCGTTTTGAAATTTGGATAAATACAGAACTCCCTCGTTTAATAGTATAGAATTATAAATTTGGTTAATTTGGTTGCTATGGTAATGAATATAAACAAACGACATGTTGCTAAACTTTTTATACAAACAGCTGATATTTTTATAGATAAAATTGAAGGTTAAAGAAGTTTTCAAAGCCAGTTTGGCGGTACCCTGATGGAATTTCTAAATAAAAATATGCTCATTTTTTAATCTGGGAACCTAAAAATATCCATGAAAAATTTCAGCTCAATAAATCCAGTAGTTTTTACGTGATTGAGTAACATACATACACACACACATACACACACACACACACAGACAGACACCATTAGATTTTTATATAATAGTATAGATTTATTTATCTTGTAACTTACAAACAGATCCCTTTGTCAGTTCATTAGTTTTCTGATTCACATACTCATGTCAAAATAACAGTAATAATTTATTAAGTATAAGTTAGTTGTCATTTGCCAGTATTTAAATTATACACAAAAATTGTCAAAATATACGTAAATGAACAAACTTGCAAGTAGTGTATTACATTTATGATTTAAAAAAATAGGAATACAGTTCACAAAACGTATGAAAATAAATAGGAAATTGTAAATTACGTCACACATTATTTTTAGTCAAATTAATAGGTAACATGGAAAAATGTATTTATTTATCAGCTGTTATAATTGGTGTAATTTGTAAGGTAAATTTTTGCCTTGGTTTTTATGAACAACAAACATTTAATCTCACTTCTCAGAAAATTAGTACGCCTCATTCGAGAAAGAAAGGCAATAGTACGTGTGATTTATGTAAACTGTATTGTTTTATGGGTGCATAACCCCCTTCGTACTGCAAAATAGGGCTTAATCCTAGCAATGAAATATTTTATAGAGCAATCAGTTTGGCTAGGTCCCAAAGCTAAATTTTTCCGTATATAGTTTACGACAATAGAATCTTCTATAAAAAGGCAATGAAAACATTTGTGTCGTTCTGTAAATAGAAAACTCTAAACCTAATCCCGCTTTATACTGTTTAATATAAGCTTAAACATCTCACGTAAAATATTAAAACCATTTACGCTTGAATTATTCATTCTATGTTTGTGTTTAGATCGTTCTTTCTGTCTTTATATACTTTACACAAAATGTTTAAATGTATCTATAAAATATTTTACAGTAATACATTTTGTATAAAACTGTTCTTCCTTTTTTTTTGTAACCAGTAGAAAATATTTGTTGTAATATTGATTAAAAAGGCTTTATAATAATAACACATGTTTAGGCTCAACAAATTTATTAAAGGTTAATTTGTCCGACCTTCAATTTGAATAAGCTTTTCCCACTCTTATTGGTATACTTGTTTACCCCACACCATTAAAACAATTATTGAGTACTGTCAACATAATTGTTTAAGAATAAAATTGATTGGATGAAGGTTTTCGTAAATAATTTTTTATTATTAGATGTTTATTTTACATTAAATAATTTCACTTGTTTCAACATATGTTACACATATACAGGTACAGTTAAAATATATATAATATATACTGTAATTTTTTAAATAAAAAACATACAAATTCAAAAAAAATTAGGTTATTTTTTTTAATTTCTTCGGATTGGTTCGATGGATTAACTCTCAAATCTAATCAGATCTAAGTTTTGATACACCCTTTCGAATGACATGTCGTAGAATTCAATCGGTTGATTCGTTTTTGAGAAACTGTACGACAAAAATTTATTTACACACATACATCCACACACACACACACACACACCCCCACACACACAAGGTCGGACATCTCGGCGGGAATAGTCATAATGGCTTCCTGGGACCTCAAAACGTGGAGATTTAATGAAAACTCGACTTTCGAAAATCGGACCGAAATCAATAACTTCCCTTTATTGGCAGCGGGAAGTTAAAAAATATTATAATTTTAAAATTAAATAAATGAGATATGAAACTGAAATTTCTCATGCCAACGTTTTTGTGGCGTTTTTTGTATACGCTGCCAGCAAATATTTACCAGTATATTTTCAAAATGGACATTATAAATACGTACGGTAACTTAAGTCCGTTTCTCAGATTTTATTACAATAAAATTTAGTCCTTAACTATTTCAAAATGTCGACTGATTTTCATGTTTTTCGTTGCTAACTTGATGTCTTGAGAGCTACGAAAAAAATTAAATTGTGTTTTTCGTTAAGGCTATTGTAAATTTTCAGTAAATGTTTTCTAGACATTTAATGATAATCTTTTTAAATGTCTGCCACTTTGAAAATATAGAAAATAAAATCTATATTGCTACAAGGTTCAGTTATGCAAAATTTGAATTTATGCAAAATATTTCAATTATGTGCTTCTATTAAGTAACATTGCTTTCTATGTAAAATTTAAAAAGGTCGGATTGTCTGAAGAAGAAGCTGATTAGAACTCATATGTTTGATTCATATGCTTAAATGAACTTCGTTAAAACTGCAATTTAAGTATGACATACTTGTGTTTAAACTAAGCTTTACTAGTAGTTCTGTGAACAGTAGACCTCGCTCGGTGAAATAATAAATGTGGTTTTGAGCTTAGGTTAAAAATAGTATCCCAGTAAGGAAGTAAGCACAAGGTTTAGCCAGTGAAACATTATTTACAATTCCCGCGATTCCAAGATTTCTAGTCCTAGTTTTTATTTCTTTTTTTGAGCTTTAACTGCTAAAGATTTTCTTTTAGGGGCATTGTGCTTTATTTAGGTTAATAATGCGTAAGGTAGCTAAAAATATCGCGTTATAGAGGGACAACATACAATTATATATTTACATACTTAAATAACTCTAACTTAACAATGTATCATAAGTTAACTTAAGTTCCATATCATATTCCAATATTAGAAATAATGAAAACAAACGATGTTAAAACGTCGTGATAGTGATCTCAACCCATGTACCAACACTTCCCACGGTGTGCTACGGTCATTTTTTGTATGTTCTTTATCGCCGCGAGGTTTCATTTGTTTCATCTCATTTTGTAATTCAAGTAAAGCTAAGTCAAACACTTTTATGAAACATACAATGATAATTTACACGTATACAGTTCAATTATTTGATTTGTCCTCCACACTTTCTTATAATAATATGTCATTTTTGGGCAAATGATATATTTCTGAATTACTATTTAAAACAGGCCTAGTTTTGTTAGCAGTCTTGTAGTAGGAACATAAAAACTGGCGTTTTCAAAATAATAAATTTGAAATTGATAAATATTTTTATACAATTCTATTTAGAACTAAATTACGAAACTTTTTTACATTTTTGAAAAAATTACAAAATATTTTACTACTTTTTATGTAGGCCTAAAGTTAAACATTTTCCTTTCGTTACTGAACGTGATTGTTTCTTGAGCTAATAACTTTCTTAATTTTACTTCAATAATTTTTTTTACTGGCATGTATGAATTCATTCAACCTTTATCTACAAAAAAGCTATGGAACACTTTTGAAATGGTTTAGAATAAACGTATAAAAACATGGTTGAAATACAAAAACTTGGACGATTTTTAACAAATTCGAAGTTTACGGCCATTTTGTGAGCTTACCGTTAGAGATAATTAAAAAATCAAGAATACAGTTTTGTTTAAAATTTAATTTGCTTCTAGGAATTGAACTGTATACGTGTAAATTATCATTGTATGTTTCATAAAAGTATTTGACTTAGCTTTACTTGGATTGCAAAATGAGATGAAACAAATGAAACTTTGCGGTGATAAAGGACATACAAAAAATTACCGTAGGACACCGTGGGAAGTGTTGGTACATGGGTTGAAATCACTATCACGACGTTTTTTTAACATCGTTTGTTTTCATTATTTCTAATATTGGAATATGATATGGAACTTGAGTTAACTTATGATACATTGTTAAGGTTGAGTTATTTAAGTATGTAAATATATAATTGTATGTTGTCCCTCTATAACGCGATATTTTTAGCTATCTTACGCATTATTAACCTAAATAAAACACAATGCCTCTTAAAGAAAATCTTTAGCAGTTAAAGCTCAAGAAAAGAAATGAAAACGAGAACTAGAAATCCCGGAATCGCGGGAATTGTAAATAATGTTTCACTGACTAAACCTTGTGCTTACTTCCTTACTGGCACACTAGTTTTAACCTAAGCTCAAAACCACATTTGTTATTTCAACGAGCGAGGTCTACTGTTCTCAGAACTACTAGTAGTTTTTAAATTCGACTGTCGGTTAAGCCACAAACTGGCTTTGGAAAAAAGCTTACACTGAGAGAAACGGTCCGGCCGCCATTTTTATTTTATTTAAGGGGTTAAAAATGAAAAATGGAAAAAAACCTTATATATACATGGCTCGGCCTAGGAATAAGGAACATTCATGCAAAAAATCATCAAAATCGGTCAAGGCGTTTGGCCGTAATCGTGAGACAGACACACAGACACACAGACATACAGACACACAGACACACGGACGAAATGCCGAACGGTCGAGTTAAAACGGAGACCTCGCTTACGCTCGGTCAATTACTACGCATCATTTTGATACATATTTGATCAATTTAATAAATCACTTTATATCGTAGATTTTTGTCATCAAATATTAAATGTTGAAAAAGGAACAAACAATAATTTGAAAATATATAAGTGAGTTAATCATGCCCATTTCATTTATTGGGTAATCCGGAGATTGTCCTGCAAACTTTTAAAATCTTGGAAACACAGGGACAATGTACTAAAAGTATTGTTTTCAGTCAGCAACATAAGCTCCTTTCCTTTTATTTCTGTATATTATCGCCTCTTTCTTTTCCTTTGGTTTAAAAGTAGTCTAGACATTTTAGACGGGATTTGAAACCTTATCCACCCAATAACAATAACAAAGCTAAACCTTTGTAACTGCGCTGTTGTGCTAGACAGATCCCACGGTAGCTATTCAGGGATTTAAACGATGCTTTAGGTTATTTACTTTATTATTAAAAATAATGTGTCTCTAAATGGTCATACGCCACTAAATTTAATTTTAAGAGATATTAATTCCATTTTCAAATAAATACATAGTATTTTTAGAGGTATCAGCCATACACATGCTCTCATCAAAATAATTTAAAAGTTATTTCATTCTTTCGTTTCTAAACAATTCACCTTTCTAAAAAAAAAATTATGAAATTATTCAAAATATTGAGGCTTCTAAATATCTGGATCTGACTTCTTAGTTTTAAAACCATATGTTATTGAACAAGTAATGTAATCGACCAATTATTTTTTAATTATATTAGTATAGAGTACCTGGGCGACCGAGCATCGCTCAGTACTTTTTTTTAGGAAAATGTATGCAAATACTGAATTTGTTTATGTATTTTAGAAATAACAAATAATAATTATAATCATTAGATAATTTATATTCCAAGAAAAAGAACAAACATATTCCTACACGATCAAATGTTTATTTGTTACTAAACTATAAAAACTCATTACTTATTTCTATTATACAAATATATGTATAGCAAGTAAAACAAATAAATTATAAATGATAACGACATGAATTTTAAAACCAATTACTATATGAAGACGTCATAGCATGAGAGATTTTTCAATAAGTCAAAAATACCTATCCATGAAATGAAAAAGTGTATATAATCATTCATGATTGCCTAAGAAGTATGTTTTTAAAACAAAGATAAACACAGATACGAAATGCATTACAACAATAATATAAATCTACTTTTGCAATAAACTTTAAGGTTTTATTCGAGTCAAATAATCCGTCAGTTGACTTGTTTTAGACAATAAAGAGGACATAACTTCTTTTACGAATTATTTACTATATTATCTATTTTTATAAAATGGCTGTTTCCAGCGGTTATGAAACAATAAAATTACATCAGCTGAAGCACATTACAAATTTGACCTTTATATTTTCCCCTTCCGATTGGCCTTTCGGGTCTTTGAGGAGTGGTTCCCTAATATTTTGAACTTTAATTGTGGTATCTTTTTAAATCACAACAATAGCTCCATGGTGAAATATAATACTAACTATTTGAAACGTAAACTGTTTTAATTGTACACAAAATTGTATCAAGTAGATAATGTACCCATATTACGGCATGTTCGATGTGCATATCTCAAAAGCGATACGGGGTTATAGTTACTTTAATAAATCGAAATAAACAGACTGCAAACTATATATTTTTCCTCATTAAAATAATTCATATCTCTAACTTTCAGGTTAGGTTTTGTTGGTCCTGTACTATAAATCCTGTTACTATTTTTATATTATAAACTCAATCATTTCATTTAGCCTTTTGACATTATTTTCCATCTTAAGTTTGAGATTAAATTTATTAAGTTAATCTTATACCTCAGTGGTCCTCAACCTTTTTGCAGTTTCACAAACCTTACTATCTTCTTTTCATGAATTGTACCCCGGAACTGCAGTACCTAGTGCAAGTCTAGCGTCAGTAATGAGGAATCAGTACAGGGTTAGTAAATACAGTTTAAAACTATATAAGTACTATATTTTGCGATTGCATTTTAATACTAGAATACAAAATATAAAATGTAACAGAAAGTACTTTATTAATTAAAAATTTCTTTTTTTAATTAAATCTGTCATTAGTTTTGTAATAATTGAAAAGAAAAAATACTTTAAATTGTTAGACACTTTCGTCACTTTTTTTACTTCAATGCCTATATTAGTGGGAGCCTTATCCATGATTTGTTGCACGCAATGTTTGAAGTTAGGTTCATAAGAAGCCAAGTATAGTTTTATGTCTAGAGCAACATCCAACCTGTTTCTATATTTATTTTTTATAAATTTGTAGGACGAATAAGCCTTTCTATCAGTTCTGTGGATATGAAATGCAATAAAACCTGGACGTTTATATTCACTATTGAGGTCCAACCAAAAGTTAACGAGAGAGTGATCCTTGAAAACTGACTTGAAAGTGTTGTCATTCGAAATTTTAATCAGATTCTCTTTTTCTGCAGCTTAAAACTGTGCTTATTAAAACTTATATTTTAAGAAAAGATTTCTAATCCAGTTAATATTTTCTTCACCCTTTGGCAAATATCTTTCATATGATGATGTAATCCCTTCAGATGCTAACATATTTACAACTTAACAACATTGGAGAATTGCAGCTCATTCTCTTTCAAAAGTCATTCAAAGTCTGGAATACAAGACCTCCAAAACTCAATCTTTTTATCAAAGCTTCTATGATCTCTGATGCTCTGAAGATTGTGATTGAACATATCTCAAGACCCGAATTTAGCTTACTGAGTTATTGAAAACGTCAGAAAAGTAAGCCAACCATTGTTACCAATCAATGTCATGTAACTTTGATGCCAGGCGGAAAAAGTAATCTTGAAATAAAACTACTGCAATTCACACCTAAGCTATTTATGTCCCTAAGCATATTTTTTTAACTGCTTAATACTGTAACTCTATACCATGTACATGTCCGTCATTACACATTTTCTTTCATCCCTTAGTGACACATTACGAACGCCAGATTGAGAACCGCTGTTATACCCGATTAAAAAGAAATTATAAAGCGAAATTGGGTGTTATATAATAGTAGGTGTTGCTATATAGTATGGATTGGGATTGGCTCGTAAATGTCCCTTATTTTATTATAAATGCAATAATTTCTAAATATTAAAACGGCTATATCTCCTGTTCTAGAAAGGTTAAACGTGTTATGTTCCATTGAAAGTACTTTGATCGAGCTGACTAAGAGTAGTTCCAAAGGTCTGTACTAATTAATGGGGTTGGCCTTCGGAGCACGCAGCGGTTTCCCTTAGTTTTTAATATGTAGGATGATCATTGTTGCCTAAAATGTTTGTTATAAGAGAAAAATAACTGCACTGTAGTCGATAAATTTAAAACATCTCGTTACAATTGATTTGTTAGAAATTCAAACCTTGAAAATATAACACAATTCTTGCAGAATCCTTCGTTAAAAGGTATTTTAAATTATTAATTCTATTCCAATAATCTATATATTATTAGTATAAAAATATATTGGATCAAACAGACGTTTCCAATAATATTTTAAAGCATTTAAGATTTTTGTTTCCAAGGAAGCCGTTGTTCTTTTACAATTTAGTTAATTGATCTTTCAATTTTTCTGAACACTTGCATTTAACAAAATTGTTGAATAAGATTAATATTATTTCTGACAATCATCTGTTATGTAACAGCTGTTAACAAATCCAAAAACCAAACGGATTTTCTAATGCAAACAAATATTTAAATTTACAAATTTCACAATAGAACTCAACTACTATGGTGCTTGCAAAGGAAATTGTTGTTGTATTTGTTTACCATGCAGTCAATTTAGGTTATTTTACGAGGATCCCTTTGGTAATGAACGGCTCAAATATATGTGACTTTCCAAACTAGTCTTAACTAGCTGTGATAGGTATTAAAATAGTTCAAAGCACTTTACAACAGACCATTCTTCAGAATATTTCTAAGGAAAAGAACTACTTCAAAAATTAAATCATTTATACTGTCAGCACGTTTTATTATAAACAACTATACGGTAGTTGGGAATTTTACATTAAAATTTCAATTAAAGTCGTTCAAACTATGGTGTCAGGAGATGATGTCACCAAAGTCTGCTTTGAAGGACATTGAGGGATGAACAAGTGTTAGGGATAATTCATCTTCACAAATTTGAGTAGCAGGAAAGTGTTAATTGAAGCAGAGTGTTTTTACATTAATCCCCTCATCCCCACCCCTTGCATTGTGTTGCGGCTAATCTCTTGGCAGCAGCTGTTTAGACACCCTCTAATGAAATTGTCTACGTAAAGAACTACACACACTATACGCATCGGTTGACATCGTTCGACAATCAATCATCGAGAGGCTTTCGGCCCCGCAATATCGATCTTAAAATATTAATTTTTTAAATCTAATATGGCATTCTGTTACTGTGTATGAGGTAATTATCAGTGTAAAAGTTTATATTTAATCAATGATGAATCCATCAATATTTACATTTTTTTAAATTATTTATTATGATTGGTATTCAAATTGATCGAAAGGATGATATTAAATCATATAAACGTATTTCTGAACAAAATCCTCCTCGTGCAATGCATGAGCTAAACACAAAGGTTGTTATCCTGTATAAGCTGATAGTACTTTTTAGTGTTGCTTTGTTTTCAATATTGCCAACTATAGCAATGGTGTCTGTCATTTAATGTGCGACTTTTCCTTCGGCCTCCATAGAGAAGTATCATAAGTATTCAAAAGAACATTACCTCTGAATCTGTCTAGCTTGGAATAAAGTACAACTGAGGCACAATAATTTAAATAAATAACTTAACCAGCAAACCTGTACTTATCCTCCACAAAGACTATCAATTTAATTACAAGTATTTACCTCTTAAATCTGATTTTACAATGAAGTAATAACAAGTACTTTTATTGAATTATAACCGATCAAATATAATCACGAAAATTAATTTTAAAACCACAAAAACCATTTAGTTAATTAATAGGCACTATATATATTTTGTAGACTACGGTAAGCTGTTTTAATTTAACCATGTTAGGTTAATATTCTTGGATGAATGATCTGTTAAACATTTAAAACAGCAGTTCGGATCAAAAACTGTACTCATTTTTATTTACACCATTACCATAGCAACCAACTTAGAAAATGTAGAATCAGTTTATTATTATTCACAATCAAAAGGGTTTTTAGGTTAGATCAAACTAAAACCAAACATATCCCAAAATCAACGAAAATTGCTTACTGTATTATAATTCAATTTAATACATTTATCTGTTGTTACATATTATAAATAAAACATATGATTTCGATCAAAAACTTGACGCAAAAAAGCAAACAAAAGGCTTACTGTGTTATAAGTCAAACATCTGGTGTTACATATATTATATTGTTTCCTTTAGTTGGTAATATCAAAATTTGTTTGAAATATTGATTATTGATTATTTGAATATTAATGGTAAAATTACAACGCATGCCGCAATTCGATTTGTTGGGGATGGTCGTGTCTATTTCTTCGTCTTACATTAGCTATGTATGCGTCACCGCTCAGTACGCATTTCCATGAAAATATCAGAGTATACAATAATCTGTTTGCATTGTCTTCGCTATGAGCCACCGCTGGCATTGTTGAGCGAAGCGACCATGGGTGGAGCACCTAGTAAACTGTAACAAAGACATACCTTCACATTATTGAAGTCACCTTAAACAATAATATTATCAATGTTTCATTTTAATAACCGCAGTCTATTACTATACTTGTTTGTATGTTTATTGCTCGATTCTTTCAATTTACAGATTATTTTTGTTGGTTTGAATTTAAAGCTTTATTTTAATATTTACAACATTTGCAAGCAACTGGACGTATAGCTCTGAGAAAATACAAGCACGTTTTTCTTTCGATATATTATGGCTTATTTAAATTATTCCAGCTCAGTAAATGTTAAAAACTCTTATATGTATTTACATTAAAATTAAGTTTTTATTAAAAATTCATTCAGAATTCTAACTGGCCTGAATAATTAAAGACGATAAGTAACAAAGAATAAGTTACAATAATACTCTGACAATTTATTTGGATTTGAGTTGTCGAACCTTGCCAACTGTATTCATTATAATTTTTAAATAAAATTTTTTGGTACACAATTTTGAATCGATAAACATAAGGTTTGCATAATTCAGTTCCGGCTACCGTTGAATTTCTACTCACGATTGTTTCCACTCATTTAATTGATATTACTTTGTTGTTCATATGTAAGAGCTGCAAAATTTACGAATTACTTCAAATTAACAGTACATACATTAGTATTTTTAGCCCAAAACGTCTAATTTCAAAAAACATTTTTTTATTTTTCTAAAACTTCCTACTTATTTTTATCAAACCTGATTGCATGTTTTTGCATTCATTTTCATCCACAGAGACGCGACCATTTATATTCATTAAAGTCGGGCGTTTTATTTTTCACAGCTCTTATTGTGAAAAGAGATAACAATAGAAAATGTGACTTTTGAAAACATGTTATGTAACTTGCGAGTGGAACGTTGAAAATAGTGTATCATATTTTTTTAACTTTGTAAAGTTAAATATGTTTAGTGCTATATAATAATAAGTTCTTAACTATATACAAACTATTCTTTTTTGCTTTTTTTAATATACAAAAGTGTTTAAAAATACACTTTCTATTTTTTGTTTTAACTATAATTTCTTCGACGTCTTTTCTTTATGTGTACTATGTGCATTATGTGTGTAGACTAATGCTTAGAACAAAGTGGAAGCAGTGCAGCAAGTAGAGTATAGAACATATAGATAGTCAAACCATAGTAAAAGCAGCGCTTTAATAAGTTTACAATAAAAACATGTGTTAACCTTTGAACGTTTGTCAGCCAGTTAGGGATAATATAAATATGTATTTAATGAAACGTATTTTAAACTTAAAGATTAACAATGATTAATACTGCGACAATTATTTAAGTTTAAATAGAAAAAGGAACTACTGTGTTTATCTAGTACACAAAAACAGTAAAAACAAAGGTAAATATTACCTGTTTTTCGAAATTTTATAAGTATCCCGACAAGGTTTTACCATGTACTGAAGGCAAAGTAATTTATGTATATTTTAGAAAGTATATACCCTCCATGGAAGAAGTAAATACCTACAGGAACTTATAAACTGTAGTAGCAACTTTGTGTTTTTTTTTCAGAAATTGGTTGTATTATTTATACATTTTTAATGCACAGATTTTTGTAATTTCTTCTAAAATTTTAGCTATAATGTAATAGTCGAGTACTTAAAAACTAAAAAAAACTAAAAATAATTATCCATTATCCATTTATTATGTAATAAAAACATGTGTAAGTAAAAAGAAACATCAACGAATACGTTTAGTTAAAGGGTTAGCAGATTTTTCAATACATTCTTGAATTGCAGTTCCATGCGCTGCTCCCACTATATTAAAGAATACTAAAGAATACCGTTGCGTGGCGGCCAATAGAATGGGCGGGCAACGTTGCCATATCTACTAGTCTCGAACACTCCTGGTATTTACCGCTCGAGGCTTGAGCGCACAATTTAAAGAATTATAAATGCGTTGAGACAGCCGCGTTCAGTTAGAAGCGTGGGAAGAACGTGACAATGTCGCACTAAGGCGATTGGAGCTTTCAAGGTCTCGATGTACACAAGCCCGTCCCTCAACGGTATTCTTTAGTGGGCTTTACTGTAAGTACTCAGCTTAATGAAGAAGAATGATTAGCGAAGCTCAAAAAACCGAACACCAGCATTGGAACTTCCGAAACTAAATTGGAGTTTCCAACGATAGCAAACTGGACACTAACACCTCGGTCAAGTCTCAATTGAATATCAAACTATACAGAAACAAACTATGCATCCAACACACAATACGCAAATACAGTATACGTACACATATTATACACTATACACTATACACATACACCCTATACACGGATTCACTATACACACATATTATATAGGTTAACTAACTCGTTTTGTCTTTGCTGTAGTCGGCTAAAAATGTACTAAGTTCGAACCTGGACGAGCACCTCTAGCCTCTCAGCCACTCTGTTCCTAAAGAACTTTCTTAAACGTACACCGCTAGATAATTTACAGCTCATACATTTCCTGCAACCTTTATTACCAGTAACAATAAACATAAAAAGGCGATTCATTAATTGCCTTTAGTAGATAAAATTATACAATTAAATAGCTTATTTTAATCCGAATACTAATAAGCAGACCAAAAAATACTCAAATAATCCATTTAAAAAACTTAATGAACTATTTTCCTAAAAAGATAAATTAAAATATTATCTCCACAATCTGTAATTTTAATGAATTATTAATCAAATTGTTGCGTCATCTATAGTGACTAATTGCTTTCCAAATTAAAGTTGGCCATACTTTCATGAAAATATTATTAGTATTTACTGAAATAAAACACCATCTTTAATATCAACAATCATCTGAAAACAAAAAACGACATTTGCATATCGATGTTAATAGCGCCCTCTTTTCGGTTCAGTAACCTAATTTAGATACGAAAAGTTTTATCGAGTTCGAGTTGGATGCGAAAGCGATCTCTGGAACTAAAAGCAGTTCTCGTTTTTTTTACTCCAGAAATGTTTACTAGGTTTGGTTGAGCAGAAAAAACTTTTGCAAGTTTGCCAAAGTATACGGATACGACGGGGAAATGAGTCCCTAGAGTACAGTTGGAAGTAAAATATTGTTGGGAATTAATACATCTGATATACGAAATCTGACCAAGCAAGCATTTCATTCAAATATTATAAAAACAAACTCTTTAAAGATAGTAGCATTTATTTTACACAGTACTATTGTCCTCAATATAAAAAATATTTTCTTCGTCAAATTCGTTTATATTTACGTTTATACAGGTGAATTTCTTAATTATTTCAAGATTAGGATCTCAAAAACTGTAATTCTGGAGACCATTCCCAAAATTTTCAACTTACCAAAGTCATTGACAAGAATTATTGACAATGATTATTCAGCTGATATAACTATATTATCATTTTTATAAATATTGTTATTATATATTTCATAAATAAAAAAAAATATTTTTTTTTTAAATTGAAGGATATCAAAATAAATTACCATTTCAAAAAAAAATTGTTAAGAATCATAAAGATAACGTCTAGAAGGCAATCCAAGTAAAGGCAATCAAATTCAAAATTCCTTCAAACTTTCTACAAACCTTCTATAAATTAATTAAGTAGATCATTAGAAGAAGGCATAACTAATGTGTGTATTCCAAGGTACAATTTGTGAACACGTTATATATTTTTCCTCCAGCTACTGCTTTAAGAAGTATTTTCTGCTTCTAATGATATAATTAATATACAGCATGTTTCACGATAAGTTGGCACATCGTCACGAGATGATAGGGGACCAAAAAACAAAAATTGTTCATATCTGGGCTTCGTTTTCCAGATATCCGCCATTTTGTGTTTAAAAAAAAATTAATATCTAGAGAAATGTTTGCACTATTGAGTTCAAGCTTTACATGAAGTTTAAACTAACAATGATCTATTTTACGAAAAATAAACGAATATACCCAATCATGCTTTTCAAAATAGTGGCTGTTTGAAAATGTCAAACCTAAATTACTTACAAACAGTATATTTTAACAAAAAATGTCAAGACACCTTTTTTAGCCCTTTTTGGATGGTGTAACTGTAGGATGAAGGATAATAGTTAAAGTTAAAGACAACAACAGCATATTTATCCTACTATGTACATACAATATATGAGTTTTTTAGTTGTGATTACTGTGTAGGGTTGAACACACCAATTATTAAACATAACTTGACTATTATCCTTCACCGGATTGTTTTGCCAGTTCACCATTATTCTATAGGGAATTAAAAAAACTAAAAACAAATGTGTATTGACATTTTTTTAATTTATGGTTTTTGGGGTAATTTAGGTTTAAAACTTTCAAACAGACGCCATTTTAAAACGGATGATGTGATATAATCGATTATTTTTCTTAAAATAGATCATTTTTAACTTAAACATTTGGCATGAACTTAATCGGTCAAACTCTAGATATGAATTATTTTGTAAAACAACAACATGGCTGATATCTGGAAAACGAAGCTTTTCCGGGTCTATGTTCATATGAACAATATTGAGTTTTATTTTAGGTCCCCTATCATCTCCTGAAGTTGTGCCAACCTCTCGAAACACCCTGTGAAAAGAACAACTATATCATCCGGACGGGCGGGCGGAAAAGTGCTGTAGTGTAGGCTATACTAAATTCTTTTTACGTGGGCAATTTTAAGCCCGCTAAATCATATGTTCTCAAAACAACTACTAAAACTACAATTCATCAATGAACTTCCGTGTTTGCGTATTCTTGGCATAACCTCAATGGACATTAAATGGGAATGTCCATGTTTTAATAAAGTTTGTTCCATAGTAAAATGCAAATGATTTACTACATCTGTAGCTGGAAGAAAATGGTGTGTGTCTTATAAGAAGAAAGTATTTTAGGCCCCTTCAAGAAAATTACCGCCCTCGCTGCACTCGTGTGTTAAAATTTCCTTTCGCTAGACAAAGAGATACTTTCCTCCTTTAAGACACAAATAGCTATATTATAACCAAAGATCTATTTAAAACATCCTGTATACAAAATGTGTTACAAATTTTCGCTTGGATGTTCCAGTACATATAGTACGTTTTTGAACTTATTATACGCACTTTATTCTGAATAAATCTATTTAAAAATAACTAGAATTTGGTATTTACAAAGTCTTTCAAACATAAACTGTCTAATCTTATACAAAAATTAATTTGAACCAAACGATAAAACATATTTAAATACAAATTGTGATACACACTTTAAATCAAAATAATCCATATAACAAGGTTGATTTATATTTGCCGAATTTTAAAGCAAATTATATTGATTCACTGTAAATATAATTCATAATATCTTTTTCACAAAGTAAAACAACACAAAATTAACATTAGTTACACAGTAGCTGCAGTAACCGGTTACGCTCTGCTAATGTATTTCTTTTGTATGGATTATTTTCAATACCCAAATAATACATACAGTGTTTACTTATTATTATTTTGTGTACCGTATTGCAACATAATATGATTTGTATTACCTATACCACAAGTTGTAAAAAATCATAAATGCAATGCAGTGTTGTGACAATCCAAAACGTTTTTTCATAAAGTAATCTCATTTAGAAGGTATTATTGTACTTTTTAATTTAATTTGTATAGCCTAAACAAACTGATACATTATTGATTTGAATTAAAATGGAGTAGGATTCTACTCTATTGATAAACAACTCTATAGTATCGGATATAAATAATATGAACAAAGTCTAAATCAATATAATCGAGTCCTACCTTATTTATAACTTTGTCTGTGAATTAATTGAAACAATAATTCATTTATAAACTTTTCGATTTCATTACAGATTTTATTAAAAATTATGAATTTTGTAATTGTTAGAAAATCAGCATCAAAAATCATTCTAATATTATAAACATCAACTATCAAATTGGTTCGGTAGATCTCTGAAAAAACAACATTTTTTATCTATACTGGGGATTCCCTGCATACGAACCATCATCCTCGCTCCACTCGTGCGTATGTGAATGAAACATTTCGCGTAGCTATTTTAGGTAGATTGATTTACTTATATATTTTACAATAAACAGTTGCACATAACTTAGTTTAGTTATTTGTAAATTTTAATCTTAGGCCTAAAGTATGTGCTTGTTTTATATTGTAGGGCCTACTAGCTGGCCCGACCCGGCTTTGCACGGATAGACAAATCAAAGTTAAATGTATATTAACAAAAAATATATTATATCAATAAATATATTACACTATGTATTTCTTATGGGGATTTTTAGTAACTTTGACACCCCCCCCCCTCCACAAACCTCCCCTAAAATTTACATTTTTTTTAACTCTTTCTTAGCGAGCACTTAGGGCCCTAGAGGAAACTACATAATAAATTTCATTCCAATCCGTTCGGTGTTTCTTTTTAGTAACTTTGACCCCCCAAACCCCCCTAAAATTTCGAATTTTTGAAAACCCTTTCTTAGCGAGCATCTATGGCCCTAGAGGAAGCTACATATCAAATTTCATTCCAATCCGTTCGGTGGGTTTTGATAAATCGTGATTTAGTAATTTTGACCCCCCCCAAAACCCGTCTAAAATTTCAAATTTTCGGAAACCCTTTCTTAGTGCGCGTCTAGTGCCTATAAAGAGTATTAGTGCCAAATTTCATGTTTGTAGGCCTCGTGGTTTTGAAGAAACTGTGATGAGTCAATGAGTCAATGGTATTTGGCTTTTATAAGTATAGATAATCAACCTCCATTTTTAAAGGTTTCTTAATTAAATTATTATTTAATTCTTTCAGTTAAGACAACATCAAATCAGAGTCATCTTAGCAAACCATTTAGGCTGCATTTAGTTAATTTATTTAAAATTTTGTTACATTATGGTAAGAACATTTAATTTAGTTCAACCTTTAAAAGTTAGGTTAAAGTTAACAGCTGGTGGCAATCACGTTTTTAAAATCTTCGATTTTTAAGCTAATGCACCGAATCAGTATATATTAATAATAATTCGTTGTAATCGCAAATACAACTAAATGTGTACATAAAATTAAGTGGGAGATTGCTATTTTGTATTTTAAACACTAAAATTAAGGTTCCTAAAATAACCTATGATTCTATGGTTATCAGGGAAGTCTAATTAATCCACAAGTAAAATTTTGTTCAAATATGTTCAGTAGTTTCTAAGAGCCACAAAAATCAGCACAACACACAAAACCACCTGCTAACAAAGTTGATCTCTTTAATATTAGTATGGATTAGAATAAGTTGTAGAACTTATTATTTTATACTTTTCGCCTAAATTTATTTCAACACGAACTTGCTTGTTTACTTAAAAACCTCTCCGTCATTTTTGTTTGGTTGCGTGTTCATAACGATTTTACAACACAATACGATATCTTGTCATGTTTTCAATTAATACAACGTCTGATAAACCTCAACGTTAAGTTTACTAGATATTCATACAGATAAAAGCTCAAAATAATTACTTACTAAAAACACCCCTTTTATCGAACTTCGTTCAACCCCAATGCGTGCCCAAGTAAAGAGGTTTGAAACGATATTATGATGAATTGCGTGTCGTATTATTCTACGTATATTTGAAATTCTTCTTATCTTTTATGTTTAAAGAATACAATTCCTGTATTCTGAAAATTGATATGCTTTATATAATGTCGTTTACGGTTGAATAAAAAAAA
>JAGFPH010000032.1:1405812-1421980 GCA_018207615.1 Philaenus spumarius
ATATACCATTTTATTTAAGAAACTCATACAGTATCATTTGTATTTAAAATGTCATATAGCATATACCGTTTTATTTTAGAAACCCATGGAATATACCGTTTTAATAAAGCAACTCATACACTATAATTTTTATCTAAGAAACCCTACAAAATATACCATTTTATTTAAGAAACTCATACAGTATCATTTGTATTTAAGATGTCATATAGCATATACCGTTTTATTTTAGAAAACCATTGAATATGCCATTTTAATAACGTAACTCATACAATATCATTTGAATTTAAGATACTTATAGCATATACCATTTTATTTAAGAAACTCATACAGTATCATTTGTATTTAAGATGTCATATATAGCATATACCGTTTTATTTTGTAAACCCATGGAATATACCGTTTTAATAAAGCAACTCATACACTATCATTTTTATCTAAGAAACCCTACAAAATATACTATTTTATTTAAGAAACTCATACAGTATCATTTGTATTTATGATGTCATATAGCATATACCATTTTATTTTAGAAAACCATTGAATATGCCATTTTAATAACGTAACTCATACAATATCATTTGAATTTAAGATACTTTATAGCATATACCATTTTATTTTATAAACCCATGGAGTATACCGTTTTAATAAAGCAACTCATACACTATCATTTTTATCTAAGAAACCCTACAAAATATACTATTTTATTTAAGAAACTCATACAGTATCATTTGTATTTAAGATGTCATATAGCATATACCGTTTTATTTTAGAAAACCATTGAATATACCATTTTAATAACGTAACTCAAACAATATAATTTGAACATAAGACACTACCATTTTATTTTAGAAACCCATGGAGTATAGTTAATATTTATGAAACCCAGACGTAATACTTTTTATTGAAGTGATGACTTCTATTGGCCCGTTGGGCACTTTCGCTTGACTATGTTTCTAAAATCTCGCGTCACGCAAACTTTTTGCGTAGACACAAGCCAGATCGTGAAGGGGGAATGGGCGATACATAGTATAAATAGACAAGTAAGTGCGTGGAGAGGGAATAGAAGATACATAGTATATATTATAATAATACGTTATTATAATTATTATAATATTAATATATTATAATAATATTATATTACGAGTATAATAAGTATGCGAAAAATTGTGACCATTATAATGTAAGCAGTATTTATTTAGTGACTAATGATTTTAAGTGAGATATTAGTGTATGCACTCTACATAGAATTATAAGAATAATTCAATATGTAAGGGATAATTATAATAATTATATTTGAGCGTTTTAAGTTTTGTAAAAAAGATTGTATTTTGTCTAATACAAATCGCGTAAAAGCACATAGGCAAGCGGTAAAAAAAAACACTGTCTCAAAATACACACAGAATCAGCTAAACTTTAAGATGTAACATTTGCTGTAGGTAACCATATTATTGCATTAGAGAACATTGTCCTGTCAGCTAATAGTATATATATAGACAAGTAAGCGAGTGGAGAGGGAATAGACGATACATGATATATTATAATACGTTATTATAGTATTATAATTATTATATTATAAGTATTAATATAATAATTATCCCTTACATATTGAATTATTCTTAGAATTCTGTGTAGAGTGCATACACTAATACCTCACTCAAAATCATTAGTCACTAAATAAATACTGCTTACATTATAATGGTCACTATTTTTCGCATACTTATTATAATTATAATATTATTACATAATAATATTATTATATTATAATATTATAATTATTATATTATAATTATGCAATTTCAAAATATGATGTAATATTTTTTGACAATATATTGACTTGTGTAATTTGTTCACCTTTATTCTCCTCTAATATTAATACTGATTAATCAGTTCCAACGTGTGGTCTTATAATAAAAACCCCTACAGTTTCATTTTTATTTTAGATACCATGTAGCATATTATACCGTTTTATTTAAGATCCCGCTTTATTTTAGAAACCCATGTAATATAGTTAATATTTATGAAACCCATGCGTAGTACCTTTTATTCAAGGAACCCCTACAATCTTCTATATTAATTCACTAAGGAATTCATTATTTATCAGCCCATAAATTAGTTTTTTCAAACCAATTTGCACAAATGAAGTGTTACTTTAAACTTTTTACCCTGCAAATTTTCAGAAAAATATAAAAATCCCAAATATCACTATTTTAAAAATAACTGACTTTTAAAAAAATACGCAATGTTATTTAAATGGGATAACACTAGTATCATTTTATTTACTGATCCCATAAAAACTACATATAATATAATTGCTATTTAAGAAAACCCTTATAATGTACCTTTTTATTTAAGAAAACAATACAATAGGCCTAAATATACTTTATTTTATAACCCATATGAAATTAACTTGTTTATTTTAAAATATATATATATTGAAAAGATACAATACAAGATTTAATAAAAGATTTAATACTTTTTATTTAAGAAACGCAATCCAATGAATCTTCTTATTAAAGAAAGAACATAATATTTGTATAAAACTAAGTTCAACATATATTTTCATTTAAGAAACCTATAAAATAAACGTGTTTATTTAAATAATCCTATAAAATCAACTTTTTACTCAACGTTTAGAACATACTTTTATTTAAGAATTCCTATAAAATATACACTTTATGTAAGAAGCCAAATACAATATCCTTTCTTTAGATAATATCTCATAACTCTTTACTAGTCAATTTTCTTCTTTTTTTATTTTTTATTTATTTTTGTCAGAAAAGTATGACAAACAGCCACTAACATAAGTTTTTCACATAAGTTTTGTTTTCATTAATTAAATCCAAATATTTCCAAATCGGTTTGATGATTTAAAAAGTAGGATAGGTCATAATATGCTTATAAAGTCTCATTCAATCTTATTTTAGTAATACATGTAAAACTACTTTGGTAAAGATATGCATCAAAGGTTACCTTGTCATATATACGTTTTCAAAAATATATCCTTTATCACTTATTAAATTTGTTAAATGAATCTGAGAGTAAATATTTAATTAAATTTGTAGTTAATCATTTAAGTTACATAATTAAAAAGACAGAGCGACACATAATGCCAACATAACATGATACAATATTAAAATTTTAATATTTAATTAAACTTTTAGTTAATCATTTATATAGTTATAATAAAAAAACAGTACGAAACATAATGCAGGTATAAGGCAAAGCAATATTAACATTTTAATTTTTGTATAACAACTTTAAATTAGTACTGTATTTATAAAACTTATTTTTTAATTATTTACTGTACCTTCTTTACTTATATGTTTTGCTCTGCCTTTTATATAAATACAAATTTGTATGTTACATTTTATAAGTAATTCCGTTATTAACGTAATTCACTGTCACTAATAAAATACGTAGGATTACTTTCTCAGGGATTGTTTTAAAGGTCCAAAGAGGACACAAAACCAATATATCGAACTGTGTTGGCGCAAATTGAACCCATTCGGCAAAACAAAGGCAGCGTCATTGGGCGCGAGGGAGTCATTTGCAAAGCTCATCTGCTGAAACAAATTTGCAACTTGCTGTCACAATAATACTAACAAGGTTGACACATTGGGAATGCAATTTGGTCTTCTAACGTTATGTGTGGGTCAAAGTAAATGATACGAGTTACTAAAGCAAATCAATAAACTTCAAAAACAGTTCATAATAACACAGTTGATGTACCAGTTGTGGAATAAAACTGATAATTTGATCGCGCAGCTGAACGTCTGACGTGAGTTGAGCGAATTTCCAAAATTAAGTTTATATGTCTTAGGGTTCAAAACTAATTTGGTAACTGGTCTACTCACGAAGGCGTTGAATAGCTGACTACGTGTACGACATATATTAGTAAAACTTTGTTATCTCTTAGCCTCCAACTCCGGCTCAAGCGGTGCTTCGTTCCGCTCGTTTTGCGAGTTTGCACCTCGACCTAGTGGTCTCGGATTGCAGCGAACAACTAGCATCACTAGTAGTTTAACTCCCGGGACTCCCGGCAGTCGGACTAGTATCAGAAGCTGCCCCACGGTAAAAACATCCCACGTGGGTTTAACCGGGTACTTTCATGGTATTTAACATTTTTATCGATTTTGGGAAAACCAGACGTACTATAAGGTCATATAAAAAAATAAAATGTGCAGAATAATCTCCTATATATTTTTTTAGATAACGTCCACAAAGTTTCACTCTAGTACGAAAAATATAGTTAATCTTTTTTTAAACCTAGTTCAGGCCAAACCAAAGTTAAATATCAGATTTAAGTGTAAATCATTCATATTACTCATCTGATCTAGCCTTTGCCTAAAATTGTATTTAGTTATTGTATCTGAATCAAGTTAAAAGTTTTTCAAAATATCTAATTATGAATGAGTCAAGAAAGTATACTTGTAAGCATGTGTAAACTGGTAAAATTACGAGTAAATTTTTCACAAATTTACAAGTGGTTTACTAGTAAACTACTGCAATTATTATCTCTTCACAGGTTGGTTTGTTTAAAAGGTAAAACTAAAAAGGTCAAAAATCGTAGTAAACAAGCCAGTTTAAAGACTTTTACTTTTAGTCAGTAGATATGCGTTTAACAATCTTCGATAATTACATCAATAAAATTAGTTTACGGGTTATTTTTTTAAATAACGAAACGGTTTTACTGAGAAATATAGGCCGACCAATCTTACTAGTTACGGAAGAATTTTAATTATGTTTCTTAATAAGAAGACCGTGGAAATTTTTCTGCTAAAAAATCACTTCAAAACTCATTAATATTTTTACAAATGTTTTTATATTTCTTCTACAAATAAATAATGTTTAAAAATTAATTAGTTTGTAAAAATGTTGAGAACAAACAAGTCTTCCGTCTCACTTAGCTGTAGAACGTGTCTACCTGCAAATTAAAACCTATTACTTACATAAACTAAGAAAACACCGATTTGGTTGAAGAAAGATATTTTGATAGTTCCAGTATTAGGTTGTTTGTGAGGAAGGCTTAAACGTTTTAATGAAACATGTTTGTTATTTTCCCTTGATTAATTTAAAAAAATTTATTCCCACTCTCAAGAAGGTGATTCACGTGAGGAAATTAATCTTGTTAAAATGCACACATTTATAATTCGAATACATTATTTAAATAAAATTAAACGTATCATTGCTGGTAACAGATTCTAGTGAAACAGTGGACCAAGACACAAGTAACAGTAGACCGCTTAATCAATCACACTTTTAACGGGAGTTTATGTACAGTTTACAAAGTAAGCGTTTTGAATTTATTAGCGCGTTGTAGTCCAGTAAAAATAGACAAAAAATGCCAAAAGTTGGGAACCCGGTGCAGGTTAACCGATTATTATGATTTTTTATTATTTGTTCGTCTTGGCACGTAGATTAAAGTTAAAACAAAATTTTGTTGGGCCCTACCTTTATTTTTATGTACCGGAAAAATCCTAAATGTCCCAAAAAAAATTATAATTATAATATCTAAATTTCTAAAATGTGTTTTGGGGCGAAACTGGTAATTTGGGGGTTTTTGGAGGCACTGATCACGAATATACATAAAATATAAAAATTTACCATGGCGGATACAAAATAGCTGCCATTTTCTTTAAAAATTCAACTATTTTTGAGGTTTTAAACAATATTTCTTATGTAAGTTCATTTTTATTAAATATTTTGCCGCTATAATATTCACAAATATGAGATCAACATTTAAAAAAAAACAATCATAGCTTGCCCGAACTGGCCGCCATAAACGTGACAAATCATTTGATTTTTAGTGATTTCTACTTTGTATTCAACTGGAAATTATTTTATTAAATTTTCTGCTCAATTGACATAAAATAAATTTACTTTAACACTTTAATTAACGCCTTACATACTTCAGTAGAGCTTCATTTCTGCGGGGAATCTAGAACACGGGCGACATCTTTCGCCAGCTGTTACTCTGTAACGAAGCACTATGATTATATGAATATTTTTCATTTTTCATTCAATCAGCTCAGAAAGTGCTCGGTACATTATGCAAATGACCCTGTACAAAACTATATTATACCTGTATAAATTCGTGAAGTAAGGCACCAACACAATTTCTCAAATCCACACAATTCACAAATTTTGTGTAATCACTTTTAAGTAAGGAAAGTCTAAAATACAAAAATTTGGTGAAATACCTTTTTCGTTGTAATAAATTCAACAAATCCAACGAAATAAGAAGAGGTATTTCATTTTTTAAGTGCTCACCAATATCAATACTACTTAATAATTTATTTGGAATGTCAGAAATATAACCATTTATTGAACTAATACTTCGTTTGTTTTTTATTTTATTACAATGGTTATTGCAGATTGTTTTTATTCCAAAATCTAAATAAAGTCCTAATGTTTACACATTTTACCTTGAAATATTGAAATAGTTTTTGACAAAAATTACTGCTTAAATTACAAGGTGTTTTCCAGTAATGTACAAAATACAGTACTTCTACAACATACCTGAAATGAATAGGAGGCGCGAGTTTGAGTCGTGCACAAATGGTTCTTTACTGCAAATTTCACAATAAGCTATCAATATCATTGTTCTTGGGTAGTATCACAAAATTTTCAAGAAAATTTATTTTTTATATCTTTAAATAAATTCCTCTAAAACTATAGACTACAGGTCAGCATCATGTACTTTTTGGGTGATATCAACGATTATAGTAAAATATTTTTGAAGTACATATTATTATGGGAATATTTGCGTGTTATCATGTTTTAACTATGGTTAAATTTCAGTTTGAAAGCTTTGTATGTTCCTAAAAAAGTGTGACAACAAATGAGCGATCCCGTAAGGATCCATTTTCCTTTAAATGTACGGAAAACTCAGCATTAATGATATTACAACAGTTTGTTGGGAAAGTAGACAA
Source organism: Philaenus spumarius (assembly GCA_018207615.1). NCBI lineage: Eukaryota > Metazoa > Arthropoda > Insecta > Hemiptera > Aphrophoridae > Philaenus > Philaenus spumarius. The sequence goes on from JAGFPH010000032.1 coordinate 1,412,745, forward strand.
TACATTCCAAAGTTTTAAATTGGTCTCCAGAGCTTTATATAGAGCTGGTGTAAAGTAAGAGCTTATACCTTTAACTAGTTGGGCACGCCCTAACAAACAATAACTTGTAGCTTAAACCTCTAAGCACTTGTGCCTACTTAGTACCATAATAGTAAAAGACCAGTTGAGTTATCAACGTAACGAAATTTAAGATCTTCTAATATCATTTCAAACCTAATAAATCTGGAGTTTTAAATCGGATTCATTACGCAATATTAAATCCTTATAAAATTTAGTAACCTTCGTTTTAGAACTTGAAATCATTTAGAAGGCGGTTAAGTTAAAGGATTCTTTGTTAGAAGCAGATAACTATGAACAAACATGCCAGGCCAATATGAATGAGTAGTTAATTATTACACACTTCAAACAAAAACTACACACAAAAACTGAATAAATTTTAAAAAAAAGTATTTAAAATCTCGTGATGGTTCTTTATTCTATATAATAATTCTATGGTAATTAAGATTAAACTATATTATTTGTAATAACGAGATAGGCTTAAAGAGAATAACTAAAGTAAGTTAGGCCCAAAGCACATTAATAATGCATTAATAAACATAAAAATCAAAACTACGCTATGAATCTGTGTGAAAATGAACACTAATTACAAACAAAAACGAAGAAACAATTTGAAAACTCGAGCTGAGCTTCAAGTTATAACAATGCATCATACTCCAATTTCTACTTTACCGCAATCTCTTTCAGCCGAACAATGATCTAATAAGGCAGGTACAGAATAGCGATCGTACAGTAAAACGGTTTTCTCTAAAAAATGAGCCTAATGAACCGCTGACATGAGTTAAACGAATTTCCACAATTAAGTTTGCACGTTTCAGGGCGTCAACCAACTATTTGGGAAATCGGTATACTAACGAAGGCGCTGAATAGCTGCTTACGGGTACAAAATATTATATTACTAGAATTTGTTTGCACCTCAGCCTCTAGCTTTGCCAGTTTGACCTGACGCCTATGAATTTGGACTGCTTCGCTTCGCTAGTTGCATCCCGGTCAACGGCCTTGAAAAAGAAGCTGCAACACGGAAAATCCCACTCATGGATTTGAGTACTTTTATGGTATTTTTTCGTTTTAATCGATTTTAAGGGAACCGGAAGAACTATATGGTCGTGTAAAAAAAATGTGTAGAATAATGCCATATATTTATTTTTTTAGATAAAAACCCCCAAAAAATCATTCTAGTGAGAAAAATCTCCAACAATGTTTACGTCCTGTGAAAAAACGTGCTTGCTGTTGTTGTATTTGTTTTCTAACAAACTCGTCCGAGCCACTTAGACAACCACGTGTGTACTAAACTAGAACCAAATCTGACCTAAAATGCGACCGTTACAAATAAATAGGCCTAAATATACATGTAACCAATTTTATGACAGCCCAAAACGTGTTACACAAATCGAGATTGTTGACTAGACCCGACCTTCGGTCTTACTATAAGAATTACTGCAGTAGCTCATCTTTCCTAACGAAATTCGCTAAAAAATAATGGCCTTAATTAAGTAATGAAAATAGTAAAACATCTTTAATTCATCTAAGCGTAAACCGTAACTTACCTGTATTGTAACCTAATACAATAATATAAAAGAAGTTAACCGTTACTAGGTTCGAACCTACGAGGATTGTTCATACGCCATTTACGACTCGGCCTTTCTGCCCCTGATGTATTACTTTTACCTATAGAAAGAATATTTCAAGTTTCGGTCAAACTTCGTGAATCACTATGTTTTTGTAATAATTTGACTCTTATATTCGTAATAAAATTATTTTCATTGATTTAAAATGTTACCTTTTATAAATTAATACTGATCGGTATCATATCAGCATCATTAGACTATATTAAGTTATTTTTTTAAACAACCAATTTTTTCACTAATTATGGATAAATGTACTTTTATTTAACTACAAAATTTATTACTGTAAATTAATCTTTTTTGTAAAGACTCCAAATAATCCATGATAACATCAATATTTTTCTAATTTCCTTTAAAACATATATTACGTTTATATTTTAAGGACAAATACAATGTCCAACTTGGCCACTTCCCCACAAGTTATCAAATATAAAATTTAAAAAAAAAAAAACATAAATATCAATGTAAATCTAGTGGGATACAAAACATCTTTTGCATTTAAACTTTGGTCATATCCAAAAACATTTTAATCTGTTTTAACCTATTTTTATGTTAAAAAATGGAAGCACATAGAGAAAATAAATAAATTGTAAATTTACTTTATTTGCTAAAATTATTGTTAAAACAAAAATTGTAATTAGTATTAAAAATAACAAGGGAGCCAATTTCTGGAGTGTTGTTTTAAATTTTCATGAAAATAATTGTATAATTGTTTACTGATTGAATTATAAAAATAAAAACACAATTTTCACAAAAATACGTTCAGTGGTTAAATGTGTATCAACGACAAAGTCGTCATCTTCAGTGACATTTGAGCTACAACTAAATTATAACACTCTTCTGGTTTAAAATAGTTCAGTGATAATTTAGTTGTAGCTCAAATGTCACTGAAGATAAAGACTTTGAATTTGAAATACATTTAACCATTAAACGAATTTTTGTGAGAATTTTGATCTGTAATTTTAATTTTAGAATATTTTATAATATTTTTCACGATTTAAGTTCGATTATATTTATACTGGTTATATATTTTTTTTCTTTTCAACAATGCAAAAAACTAAATTAAATATACTAATTTTCTCCTTGCGCTTTAATTTTGTTAAAAAGCCTATAGAAATCGTAAAAATATTAATGGCTCTAATCCTGTCGACACTTATTTCTCAAAATATGTATACTTTTAAGAGATTTGTTTAATGATTTAAAATTCAATCTATGTTTACATTTGAAATTTCTTCAAATACCACACCAACACAAATACTTTTGTCCTTAAAATAGTGGCTATATATGTGTCTGACACAATAGGAATTGAACAATATGAAATGCTTTATTTTGTAGGACGTACTACAATCTTGTAAATTGCCTGACAAGTTTTACTTTTAAACTAGGTCCTGTTTCAGGATTTTTAATTATAAACCAAAATGCTATAGTAACTTTATCTGCTAAGGATTAATTCAGAATATTAATTTGTTAAACTAAAACGAAATAATCAATTATTTGAAGAAAATACAAAACCGACTAAGTAAATTTTAGGAGCAAAGTATACACAATCCTTCAATGATTTTTAAATGATAAATGTTTTAATATACAATTCAGAACCTGTCCTAAAGGCTTGTTTACGTTTATATTTCATTTCATTAGATCTTGTGGCTTTACAATGAACATTTAACGCTTCAAATAACAAAACCACTTTATGCTTTTGTTTATACACATTTCCAGTACTTGTGCGGCACTAGACATGCGTAGACCTACACTACATGCTGAAATCATATACAAATTTCAGGTATTTTTCATTGGTTTTTGAAAAGTATGTTTCGTCAGTTGTGTGTTCCTAACTTAGAGTGTGTTTTATGTGTTGTGATTTACTAAACTGTGTTAAATGCCAGTTAAGTAACATATTAAATAATAGAAATATTGTACAAGAAATTGCGACGCGTAAAAGATTAAAAACATTCATATTCTTAACAATTAAGTAATTTAGAAACAACTTGAAGTTAAAACTGAGAACAATTTGTTGAGAAATAATATTAATGGTCAAATAAACTCTTATAAAACATCTGATTTCAATAATAATTTATCAGATGATTATTTTAAATCAATTTTTTTTCTGAACATTACCTAAAAAGCTTAGACAAAGACTGTACTTTTTGGAGTTAAATTTATGTATTCTATTTATTTTATTTAGAAGCTAAATACATTTTCTGTCAAGATCATTTTTGGGATACTTTAAAAGAGGATTTTATTAATCTATAAACTGATAATCTTTCATCTGTTACTGTTTCTTGAACATGAAATGACACCCTAAATAACTAAATTGTATATTTTCTTATATTAAAAATACCTAGGCCTACAAATGTATTTTTTAAATTCAGTAGCATGAAACATTTTTCTAATGCTCTATGGTAGCTACCGGTAAGTATTAGTGCAGCCGAATGCCACTAACCGAAATTAGATGACGTCACTTAACCTATCGGACGCCATTTTTTCCACCGCAATAAATTTGCGATACATCATCTCCACAACGGTAGAAATTATGGCGGATCGAAAAGCATAACTTACGAATTTGACACTTCAGTTACCGCTACAATCTACCAGAGTATTCGGCCGCACAGTTGTTGGTAGAATCCACCACTCTGACGTCATCTACCTACCGGTGGATCTAACCAGTGCGGTCATAGAATCATAGTGGAGAAAAAACTACTTAAGGCACAAATAAAGATATATTCTTATTGGGTCAAAGACGCACAGTAAGAAAGGATTTAGCAAAATTTTTATTTTAAGGCGTAATTGTGAAAATTTGGGGGTTCACTCCCAGCTCTATATTAAACCAGCTTTTCCGATCAAAAGCTAAGCAACACATGTTTGTTTACATTCATTACCATAGTAACCAACTTAGCTAATTTATTAGCTAGTTTATTATTATTCACAACCAACAGATTTTTTAGGTTGGATTAAGAAACAACCGATTTGGATCAAAATCTATTTAAGGTTAGGCCTACAATGAACCAAAGCACGTTTCTTTGCAACCATTTTAGCAAATTTAAAATCAGGTAATTATTCTTCACAAATAACAGTTTTTTAGATTAAATAAAAGCAAACAAAAGGCTTACTGTATTATAAGTCAAACATATGGTATTACATATTATATTGTTTCCTTTAGTTGATAGTATAAAATTTTGTTTGAAATGTTGATTATTGATAATTTAAATATTAATTGTGAAATTACAAATAATACAGCAATTCCAGTTATTGGAGTTGATCGTGTCTATTTCGATCTCTGACTTAAGTTAGTTATGTATAACTTAGGTCAGAGTATAATTTGTTTGCATTAGTTTTGCCATGGGTCGCGAAGCCCCTAGTCAATATAATAAAAATGAAATGCTGTTCGTTGGTAAGAGCATCACTTGAGAACGACTGAACTAATTTGGCTACTATATTTTTTGTTTTTAAATGTTAGGTGTAAATAAGAATAATGGTAAGCAAACTGGATTCATTTGAAATAGAATTTAATTAATCTATCAGATGATCATTTTTATTCTATTATTGATTGTTGACTCTCGTCTGAATAGTTCAAACAATTTTTTCTTTATTTATAAGTTAGAAAGCATTTTTTTATAGAATAATGATGAGCAAAAGAGATAATGCAACATGAAAGTTGTTTATGTTTAATTAGACGTAGTTCCACTAAACGTGTGTCAGCTGATATCTTTGTTAAATTTATTGTAGAGACAATGCTATGCATACTTGCCGAAGACAACCCGTAGTTAATAGGAGCTAGTAATTACAGTACACATTACTTATACTTGTTGAGGTCATATAGAGGTCAAACAGTAAGGATTACTTCACGTTTAAACTTAAGTTTACAGCGGATATTTTAGAAAAGATTAATTATTTACAAGCTGTACATTATCTTATACTGACAATACCTCGGCTTACAACGGTACTGCACTATTCTGCAGAGGCACAACAAAACGCTGATTGTACACGGGTGTACGGAAACGATTGTGCGAGAAGGTTTTCTCTCTTTACACAGCATTTCTAATTCACCAAAGTTCTGTCTATAAGACAAAAGCACTTCTGTATCACTTAACATGTTCCTATTGTTACTATCAGTGCAATCAAATTTCTTCATATTGTGAAAACCTATCTAACACTAGCCATAAAATAATATTGGCAATAATAGTTTGGTGGATGCCTTATAACTTGACAATAATAGACGTTGATTTTAATTTAGAGATTACCTGTATATGAATACCTAGTATTTTTCACCGGTATTGAAAAGTAACCGTTTAAGCTGATAATCGAATTTGTCCAATATCAGTTATTGTGTAACAGTTACTGAAACTCGGAAATATAATATAAGTTCTCAAAAAGCATAAAGGCGGCAAAGAGACAGAAATTATGAAATACGATGCGACTATTTTTCTTTATCCCAACTTTCTCCCTCCCTTCAATCTTTATTATTCTTCTGCTACATCGTTAGCTTTTCCCCCTTTTTTACAACTTTCAGAGCATGGTATTTTATCGTTAGGAGATATTCGGACAATTTGTCACAACCATTTTCCATGTCGCACTTGTAACATTTTTCGTACCGGTAAACTGAAGTAGCGATTTTACACGGTGGTATTTCGTGGTTTAATTTAGTTGCAGGCCAGTGTTTAAAATCAATGGTTTAATTACAATTAATTGTTAAATACTTGTACTATTAAATTAATTTATTCTCTTAATTATTTTGGTAAAAGACGAATAAATTAGAAATAATAACAATGACATTAGAAATTATTTAAATAATAATTTATTTCGTAATCCTATATTCAATAATATTTACTAAATCTATTAAGCCATAAGTCTGTAGTAATGTAATATTTGTAATATATAATAATGTAAAATTTCTAAAAAATATTTTTTCTTATAAATGACAAAAGAGAAAAGTTATTTCAAATAGCTTGTCAGTAATTAAACAATTACTAGTATTAAAAACGCCTGTAGTCAAAATCATCATAAAATAACTACCTTGTAGTAACTGACTAGACCATTTGGAATCATCAAAACACCAACCAAAGTAACAGTTACAGTTCTCAATACTGTTAATTTTTATAACTCTTATATAAATAACTAGTTAGCTCATCTATGATCTGGACCAACGTGATAAACTTTCAGAACCAGTGCCTCTTTCTACTATCTTAAATCTGCTCATTTCATTATTTAATAAAGCTGTAATTTAAATCTGCTCATGTAGTGGTTAAAACAGCAATGTCCGGCAAGGACCTGCGTTAGGTAGAGGGAGATCTCGATATGTGTTCCACTTTGCCACTGAGACTGTGTACCCATCTTCCACTATCCTCATTTTAACATCGATCCTGCCATTTCATAATGAGTCTTTCCTTAGCTAATTGCTTGGTGTGTGTCACCATCTACTCCAATTTCTCGGAGCCTTTTTGACTTGACTTGAGCTTAGCGTATACTTATTTCCTTTATTCATCTAGTAGATCAACTGCTAGGACCAATGCTGCTCTAGTTTACACTGGGCGGTAAGATGAAATAATCCTCAACGCAACGTTGAGCCGATAACAAACCTTCTTTGGAGCACAACCTTTTCCATGGCTACCGCCCAAGCTGGTGTAACATATAATATTAATTTGTGACTCTGGATGACATTCGCCAATAGTCTTCCTGCTAGACTCACCTACATTTGGCATAAGTCTCGCAACCTACCTTACATTACTTTCTTCTACAACCCTTCCCTTAAACATTTAATTAAAACTATGTACTAAGACTAAGACTATATACTAACAGTGTATAACAGCCCCCCCACTAATGCGGTACATAACGAGCAAATTAATCAATTTAGATGCTTAAACTCCAACTCCATTACATCGCCCCTACAGAATGTGAATCGTATTTTATCAATATAATATTAATATCAGAAAAAAATTTGTTTACTCCAGTGCCCCAAAATCCTTATTTTGGAAAGGTTTGAAGACATTTCAAACAAAATCGTAGATTAAATGTTACATTAATTTAAAGATATTTAAAAAAATAACTTTTGAAAAATAAACTTTGACTTATCGTTTTAAGATGGATGCCCAAAACGTACAACATTTTGTTTTTTTATTTTTATTTACTATCATTAATTGGTTTTATTTATAGAAATCTAAATTTGGTAATCATTTGCTCTTTCAAACAATGTCCAACTTGGAAAATGTGTTCATGTTTCTAACATTTAAAAATTTCAGGAAAATTAAATAACCTAAGCGTCATTTAAAAATAAATCAGAGGACAATGTAGGCCAATTGGTATGCGCTATGTATTTAAACTTTGGTAAATATAGCAGCAAAAAACTTATTTTTGTGTTTTTATAATAGAAGGGGACGGATAAAATATATAACTTTACATTACTTAAAAAACATTGGTAATCATTTGCTCTTTCAAACAATGTCCAACTTGGAAAATTTGTTCATGTTTCTAACATTTAAAAATCTCAGGAAAATTAAATAACCTAAGCGTCATTTAAAAATAAATCAGAGGACAATGTAGGCCAAGTGGTATGCGCTATGTATTTAAACTTTGGTAAATATAGCAGCAAAAAACTTATTTTTGTATTTTTGTAATAGAAGGGGACGGATAAAATATATAACTTTACATTACTTAAAAAATTTAAATGATAATCAATAAATAATCATTCGCAGAATTTTGAAACCAAAAACATATTGAAACACGAAAAAGTATGCTTACATTTATATCTAATGTATTATTGAAATGACAAAGGAAATGGCTGATTTCACACTTCCCGCCAAGACACCGCGCGTTAACGGCAAGATGTTGGCGGACATGAAACTAACTTAAACTTAAGAGTAGCTTTCAAACTCATGTCGGTGTCGTGTCGTTACAGGCTGCAGGCCTCCCGTCCTCATCGGTACGATATCTCTCAGATTGTTGAATTATTTACAGGTTGCTATGATTAATTAATCAACAATTTGGCCTACGTATATCCTAGTTAAATATTTTTGTAAACCAATTTTCAGTTGTATAACTCAAGAATATCTCGACTTTGAGCATAATTCAAGGTCATTCGAGTCTACTAAAAGTTATAATTTATAGAATAAATATTCTTACGTTTGTGAAAATGATTTTGTCTGTTAATATTAATAATAAGGCTAATTTTAAAGAAATACTGATTTCGCTACTAGGTCGTCTCGGTATCAGCGTCGAGTCAGTAAATGTGAAAGACGTCTGCCGATATCGGTACTGTTGCTGTATCGGTGTCTATCACGTGTCGGTGTCTGTATTGGCGTCCAGTCGGTATTGGCTTAGAGTCGGTAAATGTTAAAGATGTCTGACGATATCTGTACTGTTGCTGTATCGGTGTCTGTCACGTGTTGGTGTCGGTATTGGCGTCCAGTCGGAGTCGGTATTGTCTTCGAGTCGGTAAATGTGAAAGACGTCTGCCGATATCAGTACTGTTGCTGTATCGGTGTCTGTCACGTGTTGGTGTCGGTATTGGCGTCCAGTCGGTATTGGCTTCGAGTCGGTAAATGTTAAAGATGTCTGGCGATA
>JAGFPH010000032.1:1421990-1436877 GCA_018207615.1 Philaenus spumarius
GGTACTGTTGCTGTATCGGTGTCTGTCACGTGTTGGTGTCGGTATTGATATTGATGTTGAATTTATTTTTTGGGGGCGAGGTTAGGACTATTTAGTCCTTTCTTCCACCTAACCCCAACACAAAATTACAAACATTTACAAAATAAAATTCTTAGAAATAAATAGTACTTTAACAGATAAAAAATAAAAATAAATGCAGCTTATAAAATTTATAAAAACATTAACAGTAATTGATACTTATAAGTTAAATACGTATTGGCTTCGAGTCGGGAAGATGTCTGCCGATATCGGTACTGTTACTGTAACGGTGTCTGTCAACATTTAATTACGATAAAATTACCGATAGCACAAATTTAATATTGCCAGATGATATTTAAAAACGTTTACTTGCTTGCAATCTGGTAGGCTTACAAGAAACAATCCAGTTTATTCAGCGGGCTTTCCATTAAGCTTTAATTAGAACTTCGGCAAGCTGGTTGAGATAAGCCAGTTCATGATTTGCCCTTGTTTAGTTATGAATGAACTGACCAGACATTGCGTAATGGAGGTAGGAGCATGCGATTTAGGTTTTACCCACATTCAATTTGATCACACATTTAGAAGTTACGTAATGTTATTCTGTAGAAAAAATACAGTATAAATAAACATTGCAATATGCACAATGATTTCCATCTGTAGTGTTATATAAACATTAAGCAAAGTAAACCATCCAGCCATGAATGGAAGCTAATAAAGTTTATTTTAATTTTAACAACCTTCAGATGCATTTTCAAATATTATAAGTAAAAATGAGCTTGACTTGTGAAAAAATATGCTTGATAGAATAAAACTTGAACACAGAATCTCACAAATAATAAGTTTAATAACTCAAACGCTATTTTACGACAAAGTCGCCATTTTCAGGGATCCATGAGCTATAATATCAAACTATTAATCAAGCAGACAATTGTTAAGTTTTAAGCCACTCCACTTTTCGTTTTGTATAAATACTGATCATGGAACACTGTTAGGTTAGTTATAGTTTGTTATTGTTAGTAGCTAGTGCATCACTGAAGATGACGACTTTGTTGTTGAAACGAGTTTGAGTTAGTAAACGTATTAGTTGTGAGAGTCTGTGTACAATTTTATATTCTTGAGGAAGAATTACGTAACATTTTTTAATTTAAATAAATGCCCCATATTTACTGACAAGGGCTCACTTTTTCTGTTTTTCAAATTTGCTGTCTAATACGTTATGGACAATTAGGCCAGTTATTCAGGTTATGAAAGTAATTTGGTAAACTTTGCGGCCCATTTAATTTCAATATTACAAAACACTGTAAAGTAAAAAGTGTACTAGCATATATTAAAAACCAGCTTAGGTTGTTACCAGATGTTAATGGTTAAGAATCTGATTGAGTAAAATTTACAAATAACATTTAAATGCAACATCTAAAAACATTTACCACTTTCAATTTTCATCTCAATAAAAACCCCGTGAAATTGATTTTCCCTTTTGAAACATTAAACATGGTTTAGTTTTACACTTTTAGTACTTATTTACTTTATGTGTATTAATTGAACAAGTGATGGGCTCAATTGTTTAGTGTTTGATTTCAGTCAAAGTGTTGAGTTTATAGCATGAATTAATAATGCTTATATTTAATTATCAATATGAACAAAATCTGACTGAACATAAGCGTAATATTATAATTTCAAGATTAGTAGTTGTAATATACTCAATTGTGAATGAATTGCAACAACAAAATTGATGGCTTTCCGATTTACCGGCAAAATTTACTACAAGAATAACGTTTGTTGAATTTTCTACAAATGTATTTAAAAAGAACGCTTTAAAGACTGAAATATCGTTAAAAAATTACCCGAAAGAAATAAGACTCTCAAGACAAACCAAAGTTGAATTTTTAAATATATTAGTACATATTTATTTGTAGATGGTGTCATAATAAAAAGCTATAATTAATAATATTGACAAAACGAATTGATAAAATGTGGCCTACGAATATTTTAGTCATACAAGCACACCCCAACAAACACTCACACAAACACTCTCACACACACCACTGAAAGAAAATATCGCTTTAACGATAGTATCCTCTTTAAGATTATATATTTTAAATTGGTTCCTTTATAGTTATTTACAGTTTCGTATAATAATTATGGTCTAAATAATCAATTATAGATGGATTCAAGAGATCAAATAAACCATGACATCTTTCATTCCACAAATGCAATGTATAGTATAAAATTTGATTGTATCAAACACGTTGAAATAAATGCCAAACAAATAAGTGTGGACGTGCAATTCATGCATGATTTATATAATTATTACATCATTTATTGGCGAGGCGTGGAAAGATATGTTTTTAATATAGCATCGTCATACTTCAAGCAAGATGACAAACCTGATAGTTACATACAGTATTGCCAACCTTCCTTTGTTTCCCGTGAATGAACTGCTCCAGACTACTTACTTTGATCCCAATTTAGATTTTACAACTTTACCGCATCAACCTAGATTCACCTTCTGGAGATAAATCCCGACTTAAAGTGTGACAGCTGTGGTGTGATCTTGTTTATTGGATAATGTTGCTACGGTGTGAGACTTGTATATCAGCTAATAAGAAAGTAATTTATGTTGTAAACACTGTAAAGACAAAACAAAGCAAATAAAAAAGTGGAAATGTTTGTATTTACGTTTAGTATACCCATAACAAAATAAGAGGTCTATGTCTTAAAAATACTATAAAAGATATGGTTAAAGAAAAAATGTTGATTTCCAGAAGTGTAAAATAATCCGAGTTTGGCGCCAGAATCATATTGTAGCCTAGTGCAACAGTCTGTATATTTTTGGCGGGTGACTTGGAATTTGGCAGTTAACTTTCACATTCAAATTTAAAAGCTACTGAAATCAACCACATTTAGGTCATGAGTTTATGTTTTTGAAAATTTACATTAATTTCAAACAATAACATAAAAATTCACCTTTTTCGAACTAAAAAAATTTTAAACTTTTATAATCATTTGAAACCTGTACTCTGAAACAAATTTAAAGTAATACTTTGACTCAATCTAATTATTGTATATATACAATAGCTTATATAAAAAGGCCTACATACATTCTGGGATCTTGAGTTTGTTGATTCCTTTAATCGATTTCAAATTGAGTTTTTTTAAATAATTAAATGTACTTAATTAACCATTATAATGCAATCACGTTTATATTATTATGTATATTTTTTCTTCTGAATAAAGTTACGTAACGTCCGTATAACAATATCAATCCATCGGAAGTTGTAATAAATTATATTATTCAATACTTCCAGTTAAATAATAATTTTATTTTTTATTTTTGTTTCAAACAACGGAGTACATCCAGGACATTTTACTATTATTTTTTATTTTATATTTTTCATTAACCATAAAACAAATCAAAATTAATAGTTTTTATAGAACTTTAGTACAATTATTGTGGTTTTGCACAATAATATTGAGAAGAAAATGAACCTGAAGATAAAAACTTTTTAATTAAAAAAAGTAGAGAAACCGAAACCTAGTATATTTTTTAAATTACAAAGATTTTGTAAAATCAACCTTCCTTTCAAAATTTGATTTTTTGTATGAAACTAAAATAGTTTAAACAGTAAACCCATTTGTTATGATTTTTTTTATATCGTAAGTAAATTGTTTCTAGTAATCTAAACAATTTCTGAATTATAAAATAAACAAAACAGTTTTGAAAATAATTAGTTAAAGTCTAGAAAATGTTTCAGTTTGCAAAAATATTACTTAAAACCCTAAAATACATTTTCAATTCGAAAACTACATAGATCAGCATTTTAAAATGAGAATAAAACATGTTAAATTCTCAGAAAAATAATTCAATACCTTAGGCATAATAAGGTATAATAATAATTTAAGGTATAATAATAAAAATAATTTTGTCTTTAGGCATTTATTTGACCAACCCAAATCTTTTAGTTGCGTTTTAATAATGAATTTTATAAATGTATATCTACTTAAAATGTAATTTATCAAAAAATAAGATATAATAATAAAGATGATACAGTTTAATAGCTCTCTTACGTACTTGATACAACCTGTTGAGAAGAAACGTTAGGCAAGGCCGGAATGACGTTCTCAGAGCGATTTCGATATTTTTAGAATATTACGGATACAATGGTCTCGCTAAATGTAGCTGCTGTTCAGTCGGGCAAACTACGTCGGCCCAATCACAGCTGATCATTAAACAGACATTTAACGTGAGTGTGTGTAGTGACTTAAACTCGGATACATTTTGTAATTGCATTGTGTCAACGTGATATGCTTTAATGGTAAGGGAACCTTGCATGTTAAAATAGCTAAATACCACAGTATAGTTTGTGTTGTTTTAACTTTATTTGTATTTTTCAAATAATACAAAAACAATTATTTAGACTACAACTAATTAGTACTATTGTTTTACAATAAGAATAAAACTAAAAACTTTATTTATTCTAAATCTGAAGTCAGAATATAGAGTTTCTCATGACGCAAATATTAATTGTTTCAAGTTGGTAAAAGATACACTTTTTTACGATTTTGGTACAATTTTTAGTACGCAGTAAAATGTGTATTACTATGTATTATAATTAAATTGTACTTAAGATTTTAATTCGACTTTTCGTTCTTTTACACAACGTGTAGGAATGTAAAACAAGAGTGAAATACTTGTGTTAATTAATAATAATCAGATGGATTAAGTTTACAAACATAATTACTGACGTAACTTTCACTCCCTCCCATAATATGTGTATAATTAATCAAAATACCCGTTAATTGCGATTTTCTTTGTACAATTATAATTTGTACAATAACTACCAACTTCATTTAACTTCTAAGGGATGAACTTCTAAGGGTCATCACGGATCTCCGATTAACCAATTCACAATCATTAATTTTTTGGTTTTGGCGAATTTAAATATGCAAGATTTATTGAGTTTTTATCTTCCGACATCTTCAACTGCGATAATTTTCTATACTAATAAGGCGGCCTTGTAACTGAGGGTTAGCGTATCTGACTCAGAAGCTTGAGAACCCCGGTTCGAATCAGGGAGAAGGCAATGGATTTGTGGGTAGTTGTAGCAGAAAATTTTATTTAGCAATAGGGCGATGCTGTGTAGGATTGCATCATTCTGCATTTAAAGATACTGTATTGTAAAAAAAAAAATTATATGAACTAATATTACAATTATCTGTACACATAAAGCATATAAAAAAGCAGATTAATACCACAAAATAAATATAAATTGTTCAAGAAAAAACCAATAGCCCAAATATTCAACATGCTTTACATTAAAAAGCTATCTAGTGGTACAGTGGCAGTGATTTAATATTATGTTTAAACTTAATTTTAAGAAATTAACAAAGAAATAGCAATAAAGTTTACGTAAATATATTTATCGTATTAAATGTTAAAAATTAACTTTTCGTTACTAAGCATTTACATAAATTTTATATTAAATTTTAAAATAAACTGAGAACTAAACTTAATAACTCCTCCTTTCACTTTGGTTCATACAGATTGCAAACTAAAACATAAATGAATCAAAGCATTTCTACACTATCCGAAGCATTCGTCGTATCGATGTAGGAGGAAAGCGCGTGTATAATATATTTATTCACGATGTAAAAGGAACTGTTGTAAATAAATGTCAGAGACTTGTTTTAGTACTCCATGACTAACTTACACCGCAGTGGTGCCAGAATACTCCTTGCACAAGTTGTAAACTGGTTATCATATTCAGAATGAAGGGATCTGTACGTAACTCAATTACTCTGAAAAATAGTTGTATATCTTTTTAGACTAATACATTTACATGTAAAACAATAGAGATGAGGTTCTAAACAAAAATAATTTTGTGAAATATGTATTTTAAAGAAATTACAGTACTTAAAAATTACTAACATATTTGTTCTAAAGATTTTTTAGAAATTCAACCTTTTATTGAATGTTTATGTCAGACATATTTTTAAATATAATCTTTACTACTCATTTCTGAATAAGTTTACCAATACTTTGATTTAAAGATTTTGGTATTTTAATTACTTTTCATTAAACATAACTTTGAAAAATTATCTTTGCAGTAAAGACTCATATATGTAGAAGAAATATGGAAATATTATAGTTTTCATTTTATAGATGAATCTCAATTTGTATATGTCAACATTTTATTCCAAAAATAGATGCTTCAAGATGTCAAACGTGTTATTTCTTAGGACCATAGTTCTGCAGAAAAAACTAAGCTAACTATAAACCTTAAAGTTATTCAAAATGCTAATTATTTTTCCTAAGCATGAAAAATGCATAACCACATCAATTCAACAATTTAAGTGTATATATTATACTGAAATATAAGTTGCATAAATTAATACAAATAATATATAATAAATAAAGAGTATAAACAGTAAACTAAGAACTTAATTCTAAATTAAAATAAATACTATATAAGAATGTAAATACTTAAGAAGAAGAACTATTTAATATGTTCATTATTACTTGAGTCGACAAATAGGTTTCTGGAACACACTTTAAACTGCGTCTTCAAGTTGTTACAACCGACAACTTCTAATTCAAACTCTTTTCCTTCCCATTTAGTTTAACGATCTACAAAAGTTAATTTAGCTGGAATTACTTTTCACTATAAACGCAACTGCCCCATGAAATTTATGCGTTTACAAATAAATGCTTAACATTTGTTATTCATTCACTTTAAATAGCTTAACATAAATATGTCCACAACTTATGCTAAGTAGTTTTATATAACTAGAGAAACGACAACTACTATATATATTTGGAAAATTTGTACATAGTAAGTTATTCAAGTTTTAAATACTAAATTCCACCCCATCTAAAACAATGAATACACATTTTGGAACAATATATATAAATAAAATCATAAAATATGATAATGAATTAATAAAATATATTTTACAATTATTTTAATTTAATTTCATCTGGATTTTACTTGACCGTCAAGTCTCAAATATGCTTTAACAATTAAAGTTCCCGTCCAACACACAAACTCCAGATTAATTTCGTTCGTGGTCAGACACAACCAAATTGTGAATGTCACTTGGCCTGCCAGATGCCAACTCAACGGCATTGTATTGGTTGGTAAAACTACAAATAAAACTAAGTTTAGCCTCACGACCTTTTGTTTGAATCATTTAACATTGGCCTTGCCCAGTTAAGGGGATCCGCCACTATCTATAACTTTTTTTTTGTTTCTTTGCCAATTTTGATTTTGAGCATTATAATATGTTAACAGGGCACTAATTAGAGGATTTATACTGAAAAATAAAACAATATTTTTTTTTTTATTATTTTTATTTGGTTTTTAAACTTTTTTCGAGTTTTCGAAAATTTGATATATCTTCATTGTTTATTAAGTTATTCTTATGAACTTTTTTTTATTTTGATCTACATAAAATAATGAAACTTTTGCGGTATCTAAACCTTCCTAACCCAATTACAAACAAAACCACAGGTTAAATAAGAAAATTATAGATTTTTGCCAAAATAATTGTATATTTTTATTTATAAAAAATTAATCAATAGTGATAGAAGGTTCTAGATACCGCAAAAACTTCATTATATTACTATAGAAAAGTGGTAAAATTTTTAAAGGCATAGGTCAATTACTTACAATTTTATTCAACAAAACATATTTAAAAATACAGTTCCCGGTAAACGGCGTTTAAAGATAAAAATTGAGTGCAAGATGTAAAAATGTCCCTTAAAAGCTCCCTGGTTCATATGTAACTCCTTCCCTGACTTTCTTATGCTCTTCCTCTTTTAGTTTGGCATATTTGAGTACTTTTCTGTATTTTTTGTACTTCTCAGTACTGCGAGCTTTACGCAGCCGCAGGCGAACGTCGTCCTTTTTCTTAGCGAGGTCGACAGTTTTTATTCCAGGTGACACTCCTGATTTTTCCAGGAGCATTCTCATTGTCATCATGTATCCTTTATTATAGATGCTGATTCCTTCTGCTATTCCAGCATCAATTCTAACTTTTCCCGTGAAAATGGTTTTCGGGCACTTGCTCCAAACATTATTATGTAAATGTAGCTACATATATACAAAACCTGTATATATATATATATATATATATATATATATGATTTTTTTTATACATAATTATGTTTCATTGGTATGCACTTCAAAGCTACTATAGCTGTATGCATAATTATAATAATGTAAGATATAATAAACCATTTGAATGGAATTGGAATGTGCATTGCGAAACTATAGGATTTCTCCGACCGAAAATAAGCGGTATAGCTAACGCTGGTCGATTTTTTTCCCTATGAAATAGTACTCAGATTAACTTGATACTTTGTACACATGTTTAAAACAACACTAGCTACAAGAAAAAAAAATAAAATATAAATGTCAAAAAAATTTGAAAATCGCAAAAAAGATAGTGGCGGATCCCCTTAAGTATTGTGTGACTGAATTTGTAATTGAAATTGATCGATAATTTGTAAAAGATTTCGTTAACGGTTTAAACTCAGATTAAATGACAACTGCTCTTCATAATATTATTTCATTGCCACACAAATTACTCCACTAAACAAACGTTAATAACAAAAATGATTATTCAATAAACTTAATAGTAGTTTTTAAAATTATGAATTTTTTATATTTTTGGGGTAATGTATGTTTTATAATAAATATGTTAATGTATTGGTCAGTATATTTTCTTCGTCAGTATTTTTTATTTATTAACAAAATATATTATTAAAAATAATATTGTTGTTTATATTGGTGGAAAAATATAATCGTAACAAAATATAATATATTAATTGCTGTTTAGCCTTAAAACTACATAACATTTTTTAGTAATTTTATAATGAATTCATTTAGTCAGTTGTAGTTTTTTATATTTTTGTTATTGCTTGGTTATCTTTAAGCCAGCTAACCTATTCGTATAACATTTCGTGAGTCGACTTAGTTAGCTAGCTTAAAGAAGCTGAATGTGCCAGTGAAACATGTTGCCACGAAATAAAAAAAATATAATCATTTACAAAAGACTATAATTTACTAAAGATACTCATTACAAAATAAAATAAAACTAAATTTCTGCTATAGTACATGAATCATATTGTAACTTTTAACATTCACTTTTAGTTTATGTTTTTATATATAATTGTCTAAACCGAATGCATTTTGCAACAATTTTTCCAGTTTTTTTCCCCCTTTTTTTCTCTAAACACTTTTAGACAAATTACATCATTTTTTGCCTAAGCAACATGTAATATATTGTTTTAAATATCCTCGTTTAAAAACTCTACAGTTCAAACGACTGGTTAAACCTTCCTGGTGTATTTGAGACCTACAAGTTGTACAGTCACGTGTTAGATTTGTAATCGATGTAATTTAATTTAAGGAAAATTAATCAAAATTCGATATATTGTTGATTATAAAAAATAATAAATGCTTCTTAATAAATTTTCCACAACTTCATAAATTAGAGAAGTGCGAGTTTGTCAAGAGTCTTATGCAGCCACTCAACTCAAAAGTATTTAATTCTAAACAGATTGTTGTGCCAATAGAAATAACAATTAAAACTCGCAAAAAATATAACGATCATGTTTTTTTCTATTTTATGTACTTTCGCTTTCTACCTCATTTTGTCATAAATTGTTAAGGTATTCTTCACTTTGCGTAAAATAACGAAAACATACACTTTGTACTAACAAGTTTCCGTCGCATTTTTCAACTTTGAAATTTGTGAAATCTCTTAAATTCTTCTCAAAGGCTACCTGCTTTTGTTTTGCACCTTATAATTGAAAAAATCGTCGGCAACTCACTTTAAGGGGGTCACTGCACAGGAAAAAAATGTTTTGTCATTTTTGTTTTTTGTTTTATGTTATAGCTTATTCTTTCCTGTTTACAATGATATACAACACTTATGTAATACAAACATTTAAACCTACTTGATTTACATTTGAATGAGAGCATGTTCTTGGTTTTTCAGCTAAAAACTGGAACTTCAGTGTCTTCTACAGCGTTTTCCGAAAGTTTGAATGTTTAAGACAAATGCCCTTTTATATCAGGAACTACCAAAGGTATCTGCTTGAAATTTTTGGTGCACGCTTATCAAACCTACCCAGATTACTGGAAACTCAAATATACTTTAAAAATAAAATTGCCTTTTTAAAAAAATATATATAGGATTTTTTTTTAATTCAAAACTGTTTTTTATAAATCACAGTTTTTTTAAATTAGTAAAAAACTAATTTTAGAGTTTCCGCATATGAAAAAAGGCATACATTTTCATGGGGGAAAACATAATTATGATATGTTTATTAGTTGCTGAGAAAAAGGGACATATGTTAACATGGTGGAAGATAGGGCGCAGTGACCCCCTTATTAAAAGGTTTAATTAAGTAAAAATTGTTTTTCTTATGCATTTTTTGGAGGTTTTCAAACAATAATTTCCATTTTTTAAGGTCACACAAAAATAATAAAGCCTTCTTAATAATTTAAATTTATTTTCCTGAATATTCATTTATATATAGAATCTGAACACAAGATTACAAATGAATGTTTCAACGATCTCGCGGCTTGCGATTAAAGCCGGCTGTAGCGCTACTAGCCAACCTACAAAAGTTGTCTCGTGCACTCTTGTATTTGGATGGTGATCAGAGTGGGGGCGGGCGCAGTGATTAGCAGGCGCAGAGAATTATGTTTTAAGTCCAGCATTGTCCGTCCGTGCCCTTTTCTCTCCGTGCCACCACAAGATCACCGACCGTACTTGGACAGATTTGTAAAATCATAAATACACTCAGAATGTTCTCCAGGGTCAAGCAGAACCTTAACAACAACGCAGTATACTCAATGTACTGATAACCATCTAAGAACAACAGCGAACGGTGGGACGTGAAATAAAAAATATTTGCATTACTTTTCCTCAAAATTTTTATACACTTTAGTTTTTATGTAAATGATATGAAAACCTCAAAATAACGTTTAAATTTAGCTGCAGTAACTTCGGGAAATACAAAATAAGAGTTCGAGCAATATTTTCAAGCATTTCTTTAGAAAATATATCCATAAATTCAAAAAATAACCCTAGGGATAGTAAAGTCTTTTCAAACGACCCCACACACAAAAGTTTACAATATTTTTTGTTAAAGATACAAAAGTCTCATCAATCTATCTTAACTTTCATAAATATTTTTAGCTATGATGTTTTCAAATATTTTCTGGTTAGAATGCTTTATAACTAAGTGAAATTTCATTTTGATATCTTTTCCGTTAAAGTAGTCTGTGGCAGACACAAATTCCAACGTGTAGACAGAAGGACAAACTAGTGATCCTGAAAGTGTTCTTTTAAAGTAGAAAACAGTACAAATTTAAAAATCTTAGTTTTTTGAAATAACGATTGAACAACCCATACTGAGATGACTACAATTTATTTAAAATTACTTTCTGTTCGAATTAAAAGTAAACTACAATTATAAAATAAACCTATTTTATCTCCAAAGAGTAGGACAGAGGTACAACGAATAACAAAGATGCACTTAATCATAATCAATAAATATAACTTCCAGCATAACTTTCTAGAGACTATTATTTATTATAACGCTCTACATAACTCGTACCCGAAGACGAAGTGTTAGGTTAGATTTATTTCTCCACGTAGAGCACTTGTTATTTCTTGGAAAAAACATTAGCCGAGATCGTGACATTTTGAAGCCGACATCACTTCTGTTTAGTCATCGTACAAACACAACTCACGACAAGTTGAAGAAATATGAGCATTCCATTGCATATGAAAGCAGTGGAATTATTTAAATGTAATTCAACCGTTCATTCTCCAGCTTGATTGTCGATATAATAACGTTTCAATTAACTAGACATAAGAAAACATGAGTGTATTTCTAAAGGAAAATATATACATTTAAAGTAGTGTCAATTTCTACTTTTAAGAATATAAAATTTTGATACTAGGCTATTAATTGCTGGACAATTCAAATAAATTTGTTTTCAATGGGTTTCACTCTAAAGTATATTTTATATATAAACATTTGTTGATTATCATGGTATTAAATTCTCCTATAAACACTTTTGTTTGTGTACGAACATAAATAATGCGAAATCCTTTTGGTGCTATTGAAGTTTATTTTATTATAGCTTGGAAATTAGCTTCTAGCTAAATGGGGAATTTCAAAGCTATGAAGTTTCTTCTATGATAGTTCGGAATTTACCATCTCGCTAAATAGGGAATTTTGGGGCTATTGAAGTTTCTTTTATGATAATTTGGAATTTTATCTCTTGACCCGAAATAGGGAATTTTAGGATTTCTTAAAATGGGAATCTACATCTTGTGACATTTAAAATTAAAGGGCATAGAAATTAAAAATAGTGGTGCTAGTGAAATATTTTTGGATGAGCCTAACTACAAAGTGGTTCCTTTAGTTAATGGCTCCCTTTTCCCTTATCTTTTGTAATAACCTAAATAGAGTCATATTATTAATCATGTCCCTTAAAGTATCTATTATTATAGTTTACTGTGTTGTCCATCTCCCAAAAATGGAAAATTTCAGGTGGTGCTCAAAATTTTCAAATAGAAACTGCGTATTATGATATGTTAAATTAAAGGTTATAAAAGACAAAATTGATGTACTTTTCAAAACTCACCATTTTTCGAGAAAAACAACAATAAAAACTCTAAGAAAAAGACACTTTATGTGACCTAGTAAACGGTATTAAAATGGTTTTGCATCTACAGAGACAGTTCCAAAAAATATTTCACAAACACCATTAAATTTGCCTTTTATGATCTTTAATTTGATATAGCAAAAGATGAGTATACCCATTTGAAAAAGTTGGGGATATCAGATAAAACAGCAGATTAGATGAATCAACTTCAGTATTTCAATTATTCAAGTCGACTATGTAAAGCAATTATTCTGTATTTACATGAATCATTTGAAGCAAAGGTTTACCTATCGTATAATTAACTAATAATTAGTTTGATTCAACAAAGAACCCTTTAAGAGGAATCGGAAAGGTATAACTAGCCTATTAGACAAATTTATTCATCTTTCCTCTCAAGAACCACTTGAGGTATTGGAGTAAAATTTTAATTCTGCTTTATTCATACCTTTATGTAAATATATTTATCATTTCATTAAAATTTGTCAACTATTTCGTTAGGAAACACTTTTTTTTAGTTTGCACAAAAAATTGTGAGAGATCAGATTTGTAAAACTCGGTGCTTTGTAGTACAATTATTGATAAACCGATAAAAGTTGTTCAGAGATATTGAAAAAAATAGAGATGATAAAGTTAATATTTTTTATGAAAGTAATACAGACTACGAAATTAATAATTATTCGCAAATCTCTGTTGTTTTTAAGAATATTAACTAAACATAAATCATCTGAAAAAATAAATATATTCTCAACACTCAAAACAATTCGATTGGAAATTTAAACAGTTGGCATTACAGCCAAATGTTTAAAACTATAAATTACTAGAAACGACAAGAAAAGCTACACGAGCAACTAAAAGATCAATATTTTTCAATTATAATTACTAAACGTCTGGTGTTAAAACTTAATACAACGTGTTTATTGGCCAGAAATAACTGGCTAGAACCCAACAAATTAGAAATGTTTCACAGAATACGTAGCTCATGGGATTAGGATCACAATTTGTTGAAACACTTGGGAAATCTCATAGCTTATATTTATTTTTAAAACACAAAAAATATTTTGGAAGTGATAATAATGTAGAGTATCTTTTCAGGTAATTTTCACAAAAAAAAAGAATCTCATAAGAGTGGTGGTGGAGCTTATCCTGGAAATTTGTAAGGTCTAGACTGCTCTCTGTCAGGACTCTTGATACAAGGGCAGGTGTTTTAAGTATGAAATACATCCAAGGAACAAAAAACTCATTTATTATTTTAAATTCACATATTATTTAAATATAAACTATTTTAAATTACTACTAATGAATAGAATCAAACGAGAACTCATTGTAAAGTATGTCTTTATTTTATTAAATTAAAAATAATTCGACCACACAGCTGAACTGTTGACGTGAGAGTTGAGCTAATTTCCAAAATTAAATTTATATGTTTAGAGTTTAAACTATCTATTTGGGAAATTGGTCTACTCACGAAGTCACTACGATATATATTGGTAAAATTTATTTGCCCCTCAGCCTCCAACCCCTCAGCCTTCGTTCCGCTCGCAGCTAAAAACTAGCGAAAACTCGACCTTGCGGCCTCGGATCAGAACCTGCCCCACGTGGATTTTGACTGAGTATTTTTATGGTGTTTTACGTATTGATCGATTTTGGCGGACCAGGTGAGCTATAACGTCGTGAAAGATCCCAAAATGTGCAGAATAATATACTACATTTTTTTTAATATAAAACCCCCAAAAAAGTGTCATTCAGTACGAAATATCTATAAAAAAAAACTGTTACTTCTTGGTAAAAAAAGTGCTTCCGCTTAGATTTTTGGCTAACGAACTCGTCCGAGCGACTTAGAAAACCAACATGTGAACCAAATTTGGACCAAATAGAAAATGTGGCCGTTAATAGTGCGGGCACATATTATATGCAGGCTGTACAGAACAAATTGTCCCATACCTCTCCAGGCTTTTCTATTTTATGTGAAAGTAAAAAAAAGATCCGGAAAGGCATGGTTTTCGAATTATCCACTATTTTGTTTCTTTTACTAAACACCTAATTGACCTCAAATTATGAGTACATATTTGTTACGTAACCTTTTACTAAACACTCAATATCTTTGGAAATAGAAACTATATTGACCTCAAATTATGTGTACATATTTGTTACGTAACCTTTTACTAAACACTTAA
>JAGFPH010000032.1:1437063-1480364 GCA_018207615.1 Philaenus spumarius
ACTTAATATCTTTGGAAATAGAAACTATATTGACCTCAAATTATGTGTGCATATTTGTTACGTAACCTTTTACTCTCGTACAAAAAACACAGAAATGTTTTGTCTCTACGTAGGCAGCCTTGTAGCCGAGAAGTTAGGGACCTGTCGAGAAGCTTGGGGCTCTCGGTTCGAATCCGGGTAGCAAATTTAGGTTTGCTTCATTGCACAACTAAAATAAAGATGATTTTTAGGCGATAATTATTATTGTTATTATTAGACTATTATTATTATTATAGTCATTTGGTACGTTGAGCCTAAAACAAACAAAAATGTGCTAAACGCATTCTATAAAAAACGATTAATAAGTCTTTCATTGAAGACTCCTAAGAAAATTTAGGTTTTTAAAGCCCTCAGCAAAGTTATTAAATTCAACATTTAATTTAAGTAAAAAGAAAATATATCAAATATCAAATCGATGAATAATTTATAGACAACATTTGGCATTTCACAGGTCTGTTTTTGTCCACACCAACAGATATTAGTTCCAATCCAACCAACCCATTTTTGACTCGTTACTATCTTTGTTCAGGTACTAACTCCGAGAGGCTCCGAAGTGGTGACGACAGCCATCCTTCAAAGGAGGCAGTCCTACACTCGGAACGGAGACAGGAAATACGACACCATCACATGTGCCGCCAGTTCTACCACCACTAGCAGCGGGTTCAACTGTGCTACGTCCTTTCCGCTAACTGAGGGACCGACTCTTGAAGAAGAAAGTCAATGCGAGAAGTACAACGGTCCAGCTCCGCCATTCCTCAGGCTTAACTGTGTTCAACCATTCACTGTTGTTTTCCCAGTTTTAAGTCAACAACTCGCTAATCTATCGGTGAGCACATTACAAATGTATTATAAAATACAATGAGTATACAATACTTGTTTATGCTCAAACAAATTTTATCACTCATTCTTTCGCCTTTGAAATTAGCTAGGGCAATTTCCGCGGCTAATTAGTGCATTTACTTATACAACTTTCTATCGTAGATTCACAGATATTTTGTCTTGCTGCAAAATACTTAAAACCTTAAAAAAAGGCAGAATTAAACTTAAATGTCTGGAGGTCTTATTTCTGGAGGCCTAGCATGAGTTACAAAACATAAACATACCCTTGGGTAAAAAAGTCCTTTTCAAAATGTATGTTTTTGAAATACAGGATGGCTCGTAGATATAAACATTCTAGGATACATCATATTTTCCAGTATTAGAAGTTACCTCATTATTTTTCCCAAGTCGAAATATCAACATTATACAAGAGCTTCGTCTTTGTACGACCATTATGTTGGTATAACTTATAAAAAGATAAGGGAAATAATTAAAGTGAAATTTCATAACCCGTTTCAGTTTTAAAACTTGTATTAAACTTAATAATAATCGATTAATTATTATTAGTAAAGTCTATTAATCGATTTTATTTATATTAACAATCTTTCAATGCAAATAAAATTGCAATCATTTTAATTCTTAACACATATTTAATAAGTCTTTTATTGTTTAAAAAAACATTAATATAGTTATTTGTCGAAGCGTGGTTTTTATAGAGGTGTATGGCTTAAAATATGTGGTTTAATCCATTACATTTCCTAGATGACACTAGCATCACAGATAAATGCTTTTATTTATCTACTTTGGCACGTTCCTAATGTTCAATAGCATGTAATTGTTCTTAACTCATATTTACCAATATGTGCAACTACAATGGGTTGTAATTCTTTCTGTAGGTTCAAGAAGTAATAGATACCCTCTCCGAACAGTTGACCCCTCAGCTGATGACCTCCTTAAGAGGAGTACGCTTAGTCGGAGGTAACTGTTTCCTGAGCTTCTCGAGTCAGCAGGACGCGGAGACTATCCTGTCAAGTCCACTTCTTATGAGAGGAGTTCCTTTACTTCTAGAAGACGCGTCTTCGGGAACAGCTGTTCTCGCTCTGAACGGAGTCCCTCATGATGTGGCCGATGAAGCTGTCGCAACTGTACTATCCAACTTCGGCACTCTTGTAGGTAAGTCAACTGTTACACTAATGGAACGAAACACGATTGTTATTTTTTGTTACTAAAACGTGTTTTTATTTTCAAATATTTGTTATAACACATAATATATTTCAACTTGAACGATTCCTAAAATATCTTCGACCAAAAAAATGACTACACAATTTGATTACTGATTCTACTTGTTGTAAGGTACAAAAATGAGAGAAGCTTTGGCATAAAATAATCACCTCCTGAAGCGCGTCGAAATGCGATATGATAGTTTAAATAATGTATCACTACTCCACTTCGAGTTAACTTTATTTATATGATAAACAAGATAACTATCATAAAGACAGTGGTGTAAACGGAATTTCTCTAACCGTGGTGTAGGCTTTCCTCTAATTCGTGTCATGCTGCAAAGGACTAGATCAAAAGTAGCATACGAAATCAATATCACTATTAAAATCACCCAGCTTTGGCGTAAAAAATTATGACATGTACGTTTATAGAGCCAGATCTGATTCAAAATATACTACGTGCTGGATATATTTGTTCTGCCTTCTTCTCTCAACTATTTTAATTCTTTCGCCACAAAAGTTAGCTAAAAAATTAATTGTTTAGTTCGTTACAAATCATTTGGAAACTCGAAACAACATAGCGCCTAAACAGGGTTGTGACAGTGATAGTATTCCGGTTTACTTGAATATATAGAAGGCACACTAAAAATTAAATAATAAATCATTCTTAAAACATATTAAATTATTTTCTTAACACAACGAAATTACTGAGAGTTAACAGCCTAAAAAGACTAGATTAGGTTTGGTAAAGTGGTTGGCACACTGTCAAATGTTCCATGCAGAGGGAGGTTTTAGCAGCACCTATTAAGAGAGGTTTAGAGTCCTTCGTTGTCTCGATTGAAACATACATTTTTCTACTTAAAACGCTTAAACAAAACATATACAGTACACATATTTACACTCACGTCACTGACATTAACACCTTTTTGACCATTTTACCAAAATTTAGTGGCATAAAAAAGGAAAATCTCACTAAAACCATTTATGTTACTTTAATTTGTTATGTATTTCATATGTAATGTTTGTATTTTGAGTTTTTGTTGATGTTACGTTTTACTGTTCCTTTTACGTTTTTTTTTATTGGTGTTGTATTTTATCGCCAAAGTTTAAAATTGTTTATTATTTTTAAGTCTATGAAGCTTTCTGTTTTTCTTGTTAACTAATTTTAGGTTTTAAATAGTTTAATTTCTATCGTTAATTGTTTTTAGTCTTAATTAATAAGGTGTTATTAATTTCTTGATAGTTTTTTTATGTTTGGTCTTTGTATTTTAGGGACAATGTATGCTCACGATGGTCAAGTGATGATAACTAATAAGAAATATTGAGCTACTCGAGAAAATATATTCAATAATTGAATATATTCGCTTCTGTTAATTTGACCTAACGTCACTTGCATTAAACACAAATTTTCAACTGGTCCTTATGAATATAAGCACCTGTGAAACTATCATTATTTTCAAAACTGTACCTAAAATAATTTAGGAAATTACATTTGTAGCAAAATGTGTTTATATCTTTAAAACTGTGTTTTTTTTTCAATATTGAAACCATTGTAAACGATACCCAATATGAAAGTAGCATACATTATATCTGGTGCCAAATTTGGGCCCACCAAAATACAGAGTAAAATATGTTGTATCAGTTTAAATAATATGCAGGTTTCATTTTGATATCGTTACCTACGGACAAACTAATTATCCTAAGTGTTCCATTTTCCTTTTAAGGTATGGAACAGTAAAAAAAGACAGTACGTTCGAAGAGATATCCGAATATTAAATTTTATTTAAAAAAATATAAAAACAAAATACAAATAAAAGATAAAAATACCGTTAAATAAATTATAGAACTGAATTTTAAGTACAGGAAACTCAGTTCTTAAAAAAATCTCGCATAACACAATAAAGTGTTTTTCCCTAGGGTCAAAAACACTTCTTGACCCTAGAAGTCTGAAAATTAGAATAAATCTCTCGAAGTATCCCATCGCATTTCGGGGAAAATGACAAGTCAGTTTAAATACACACATACTTCCTCTCTCGAACATTCTCTCCTGGTTGCTTTTTGTTTAAGGGATGTTACACTGAAAAGGCTTTTTTTAATAAGAATTATTTAGATTTGTACTATTTTTTTATTTTTTATTAATATTTAAGGAATAGTAATACAAAATTATTTAACTTCACTTTTTAAAATTGTATCGAAGGTAACAAAATTGAAATCGTCAAATATGCAGAGGTATTATTAAATTGATATTCTTTTAAAAGTATTAGATGGCTGTTTTTTTCTCTTTTGCGTTATTTTAAAGAGTTTGTCTTTTTGAAATGTAGGTAGGTTTATGGTGGTACGATGTGTAGTTTTTGTATGAACCAACTTAAAAACGTATTTTTTCCTTCTAGTCTTTATAAATCTATCTAAATATGAAGGAAAACATCAGCAGAATAAGTGAGATTAGCATTTCAGTCTTATAGTACTGGTAGTTATTTAGAAATATAAATTTTTGTCTAAAAAAAACAAGGAAATTCAAACTTTCAGGAGACTGCAATTGAAGAGACGCTTGTTTAGTACACTACACTGAATTGCTCCATAGATAAATGACTGGATAATTATTAAAGTTTAAAATGCTTATAATCACATAGATCCTTCAATTTCCTCTACTCATATATTATATTAAACAATTCAAGGCCTACATTTACCATCTAAAACTTCGCAGTAAAATTTCCACTACAAAATAAAAAAAAATAAGTTCTGGAAATTGAGCTTTCTCAGACAAGAATATTTTCTGTTGTAAATACATGTGAATCATGACTTATATTGTGTTTTTCTTGTGCATGAATACATGTAGAACACAATTAGAGACAAAAACAAATTTATACATTTTTTTCGTTTTTTAAGATTTTCAGTGTAGGTCTACCGGTAACATCCCCTTAAAAAGTAATTTGGTAACATAATATCCACAACACCTAAACAAAACATATATTTATGAATTTATATATACACAGCCAAGTATATTCAATTCAACCAATTTACTTTTATCTTCTCTTAGTACACAGTCAAATATGAGTGTGACCATAAACTTGAAAATACGCCTTCATTGTGTGTTTTCATAAGCTCTATGTTTGGTTTTACCTTTTCTGTTTTAATTATTCTTTATTTTATTTTAACTACTTTATTTAACTTCAGGGTTTATCCTTATTAATTTAGTTGATTTAATGGTGCTTTCCTTTCTGTTCAGTATATCTAGTGTTTTAAATTTGTACTTTTATTGTAGGTCTTTTGAATGTAGATGGCGTAATAATTATACAAGTTTCTGTGGACAATATTAGGCTTCGTGTTGATAAGTACAAACGTTTACCATCACTACTATATCTCTTAACTTGTACATGTTATTCATTACGTTAAATCATGAATAAAAAATTGTCTACACTTATGTCTAACTGGAGTAAGAAACGTTTAACACGTTTGAATCAAAACCAATGTACTGCTTGCCACATTGTTCTCCACGGGAAATTGACGACTTCCTTGCCACAGCACATTTACGTTAACTTACCGGGAGCACATTTCATTTGTAGTAAAGAGTTGGGCTGGGTATAATATTGTTTGTTAATTTACAGATTTTGAGGTAACATTCTCTGCCATGCCAGGAGACCCTTTGGGTAGTCTATATGATATCCCTCTGTGATTAAATACTTAAATCAATGCTAGTGAATTTCTAAAGAAAAATAACACATTCCTTTTGTAAAAATCTTTTTCGTCTTATTAATTTTTTTTTTACTCCCTAATCGTTTTTCTTATTTCTCTGATATTAATAGCATTATGAGTAAATAATCACTAAAATTCACATAATAACAACATTAATTTAAAGTTAGACGTTTATCTTCTAAATAAACACCATAACAAACTTTAAAAGTAAATGGTTAAAATGGTTACCATTTCAAACTTTATTTTATAGACGTGAAGAGGTCTACCAAGTATCTTATTATAAAAATTGCTTTTGCAAAGCATTATTTATCACTTTTAAAGCGACCATACTGTAACCTCAGATTTCCCAAGTGTTTCAACTGTTTTCGCAAAGTCATAAACCAGTGCTGGTGTAATTTAGGCTACAAATTTCGCGATAAATTTCAATTTTTGTTGGATCGAGTCCAGAGTGGGTCGTGTGTCAGTAAACACATTCTTGTAGCTTTCAGCGATTAACTGGTTTTTAGTAATTATACTCGAAATATATTGGTCTTTGTTGCAGAGTACTACTTTTCTTGACGACTCGGACTTTCATAAATTTAGACATTTAAGTAGTTTACTGTTTTAATTACAATTTATTTTGGTGTCGCAAATACAGTTTTGTGTATGTATCTGTGATTGGTTTAGACATAAAGTTATATGCATGGGTTTCAAACGAATAATTAATTATGAATCGAACAATAAACTGCAGTAAACCGTACAGGTGAGATAACATCGATCAACATCTAGCGTGTAGTTGGCAGAGCATAACACGGAACAAAAAGGGTCGTGGGTTCAAATCAATGTTTTGGTAAATTTTTTTTTTATTTGCAATTTAGTTAAATTAACCCTTGCTGGGAAAGTAAAAAATTATGACAATTTAAAAAATAGCATTAATTATTAAAATTTAATTCTAAGGGGAGTGGCGTGGGACAGTAATTAACGCTGCCGTCCAACAGCAATGCTGTTCATTAGAGTAGCAGGTTGGGTCTAGTTATTGGCTGTCTGTGTATTTGTGTTACGCTACTCCTACCTCTTCATTAGTCTAATAGGCTGAAATTAAAGACTTTAAGGTGGAACTAAATACTTTTAATAATTTATATTGGGAAAATACTAATAAAATTTCGTCTAAACGCTAAAAAAAATTGTAAACATAGAATATAAATTTTTCCTCGTCATCGACATTAGAAACAGTAAAAAGTATGATTTGCTTTCAAGTTTAAATTGAAACAAGTTTACTGATTGTTAAAGTTGAATGATATTTAAACTTGATTTTTTTGTCGTAGTAACATCACTAATTGGGCGAATTTGAATTAGGGGTAAACTATATTAAACTACTCTTTTTCGCTTCAATAAAGAAAATACTATCTCAGGACATGAAACTGTAGTTACATATAAGTATTATAATATATGTAACTCTATCGTAGAAACGTAAACTGGGAATCATCGTGTCCACAACCATGAATGTTTAAGTCCTAACTTCGGTTAGTAATAGAAAAGTTTCCAATTAACCTATTAATATGTTTTTTACAATTAGAAATCAAATCTTGAAGCTTTCTTTTGTGTTTAGGGGTAGGCCTACATGTGCTGTGGAGAGAAAATAATTTAAAACAGTTAAACCATTTATTTTGATTAAAATAATAACTTTTATATTAGATGAAACAAATAAAACACAATTAGACAGTTTTACATACTTAATGTTTTGTAAATAAAGCAAATCATTTAATCATTTCTTGAGTATAAGGTAAAGAATACATTTTTCACATTTTTTATTGACTGTAAGACCTAAACTGTTAGGTTAGGTAAAATATTATTTAAAATATTAGGTTAGATTCAAAATGACTTTAAATAGTGATTATGTGTAAACACATTCTTCTTTATAAAAAGAAACATATACACATATATGTTATTCAGCATGGTAAAACTAGCAAATAATACAATAATATAATAAGTTTGCTTATTTTAGAAACTGTCTGTATGTATGTTTTTGTAAAAAATATTATCTCATAAACTGTTTAAGATAAATTCATTAAACTTAACGTGAAAGTTTATACAACTTCTGCATTTTTGTATCTTAAATGTGTTTGGTAATAGCTTTAGTTTTATTGGATATTCAAATTGAACAGTTTGAACACCCGCCATCTTGAAACAAATAACATCAGCAAAATTAAATTTTGCATATTTTGTAAACAAATGTAACTTGCTGTAAATTGCAGAGTTCCGTGAACTTATCTTAAACCATTCGTGAGACAAATTTTTTTCAAAAACATTAGTATACACACATACAGGTAGACACACAAGATAGGACACATTACGCAAGATAGGACACATTTTATATATTACCATTTGATAGTTTTGACGTGCTTAATAACATGGTAAAGTTGGTAGACTGGTTGCGATACACCCTGAATTTAGTTCATCTTTCATTTAAATACATTTATTTCAGCATGCTTCATTATATCAGGTCAATCTGAAACGATTGTTAATGTTTGCGTCATTTATTCTCATAACCGAGACTCCACGATTACATAAGTAGTGTAAATGTTAGTGTAACGGACGACGCATTCCACAAATCGATAACCGTAAACCGTACACGTACTTCTTGTTAAACCATTTATTGACACAAAGTTGCTTTATATGTTTTCGTTAGAGCTTCTTCTTCTGTTTATATGTTTTAGCATCAGTTTTACAAAGTTGTTGATAAAACGCCGAATAAACTATCAAAAGAAAACAAACACAAATCAGTATTTATTTCCCGTCAGTTTCAACGCTAGCGGACTTTGGAAACACTCCGTTCAGAACTTAAATTAAATGATTTACGGCTTAGATAGACTCACGACTTTTATTAAAAAAATTAGTTGAATTTCGTTTCGTACATATATTTCTGTTAATGTGGCTTTGGATGATTTCTATTTTCTGCTTACAAAATGGCATTCCTAGTCGAATGTAAAGGTACTAACATTCTTTATAATATTAAAAAATAGCAGGTACCCGAAAATTCCGTCACATATATAATGAAAGAAATGATGGGTAAATATTGAGCAGTACCTTTACACGCAATTCAAAACTCTATTTTAAATCTGAGTTGCCTGGCCCAAAAATACGTATGGAGCAAGTTTCCTCCAAATCGATCTGTTTCCCTTTCAGGCCTACATTCATGATCACCTACACACAAGCAGCGCTAAAACATTTTGTTACTTCATAACTCCTGAACGAACATGAAAGGTTTTGAAATTTTCATTTCACATATATGATTACATTTTACTCCATAGTCGCAAATAATCCAAATGCAACTGTTTTTTTCTCTCCTGTATTAACTTAAGAGTCAAGTTTCAAGTCTCTAGCTTCATAGCAGAGTAGGAATTATTATTTATTTTTAAGGGAAGCTATCCCATTTTAATCCAAGTAAAACGGTAGTAACCAAACATCGATTGTTATACTTTTTCTATGTAACATTTATGAAATAAATGCACTACATTTCAGCTCACAAACTTCAAGGGAAGAAAACTAATTAATTATTGTTTTAGGTTTAGGTATCCCCGTTTTCATCCCTTAAAGGCAAAAAAATGTTAATGAAAAGCCTAACATTTTGTATGTACCACATAAAGAAATAATTTTGCAACATTTCAGCTCTCTATTCTTATGAGAATTAATGGTGTGTTGTTTAAGGTAGTTAAAACACGTAACCCATGCTTAATTGTACTTAATCGAAATAATTTGCATAGCGTTAGCTCAATCATGTCCTAATTAACCACTAGCAAAATGTATTATGGATATTGCCGAATAGGTTTTACGTCGTATAATAAAGCCCTTTCAAACATGGCAGATCTTAAAATATTAATTTTTTATGGTACACAATTTTGGCATTACAATATTCACAGTAAAATGTTTAAGGAGATCTGACTTTGCTAAATATTTGCTAGTTGACTACCATTGCATTAGAAATTACTACAATAAAAATATTCCTGTTTTTCTTAAAAAGAAATCAAGTTAAAACATTTACACAGATTTTTCTCCAAAATTAAACACGATTTGTTTACAGCCATTAAAATCCATACACTAGTTTACAGTTATTTTAATTATTATGTTAAAAGGCCTAAGTACAATAGCAAGCTATAATTATTATCCTTTGAATAGTAGTACGATTTCTCTGTTTACATTTTAATTGCTACTAAAGTATTACAATTTTTATTTAAAAATACCAAAACTGTTGATCGACTTTTAATCTATACTAGTGGCTTGTAGGGGCAATAGCCTCTATTTATAGGCTATATTTCTAGGAGCAATACCTCTTTTTGATGGCCTACCTTTGCGAGGTGGTCTTCCAGCGTTATTCATTACAGTAAAAAAGTACAGTTGAAATAATTTTATAATGTGTTTAATCATAAAGCCTAAGCTTCGATTTTAATTCTCACTTTGAAACAAAAACACAGCTACAATAACAAAACACATCACAAAACTGCACATTCAGGTGCTGTTATGTTAGCTGAATTTTCCAATTTATATACAATCACCTGTTTTTAACACTAAAATCACTTGATTTACACCTATATATTCCCATGCTATTTAAATGGGAATTATTTTATTCCGTAACAAATTTTCGTGACACAATTAACAAAAATGAATATTTTCCCCCAAAACTTCATGCCCAGACCTCTAAAATGAGACCTCTCCCAACTTTCTACGACCTACCGTTCGCTCACAATTTCATTTGCAAATTTGGGCTTACGAAATTAGATATATAGATTGTCTTTACATAATATAATTATAGCAATATTATTATAATAAGCAATTAATTGGATTCATTTAAAAAATTGGCTTTCTTGTATTTTTTTTAAGAAAATTGTTTAGGTCAAACAATTGGTTAGGGAATTCTTCAATGTGTAATTTTTTTAATACTTAAAATTACTAAACATTTGACTCAATATTTTAGTGTAAAAGGTGGCTAAAAGGTTTTGTCTTATACAAAAAATTAATTTTTAAAAAAAGATTTTTTTATTATTTCGTTGTATAAACCATTGTGTATAATGTGGTGTATAGGCTATAAAAAAGGAGACTGTTGGATATTTCAGGATGTTTACATAGCAAGGTGTTTGACCGTACTTAACATCAACAATCTAAGCACAGAGTTTAGTACCGAATTAAAGTGAAACATTGTCCCATCAAATTTTGAATATACACATTTGTAATATATGGAAATTTGATCATTCATGAGCATCTAAACTATGATTTGTTGCAAAAAATTGTAGATTATCAATTTTACTTTAAAATATTTTCTTAGAAACAGCAAGAAAATATGATTTTGAATCTAGCTACTTGAACAAAAAATAATATCGTAACTACTTTTCTTTTGGATTATTAACGAAAGTATTCAGCAAAATTTGTTTTGAATAGCTAAAAATTAATTCTGTCATTTGCAAGAAAGTAAGAAGTATAGAAATGTCCTACATAATTAGTTGCTTTATGGAACATCGTTCTACGCATTCACTCGAATGTAGGTATTTAATAAAATGTGTTTGTTAACTCTATTAAAAATATGGTGTGCCTCGTAAGACACTGAAATACCTGAAAGTTGTTACCTATCTTTAATACCAAGACAAATTAAGATGTTTACTAAGTTTAAAAAAATATATATATACATTTATTCTTCTTTCATGTAAAATTGAGTTTAGTTCATTTGTTTTTGAGGTAGATAGAGGTATAACTTAATAATCATTAAATGTATTTAAATTAATCATCAAATGTTTCTCAATATTAATATTATTTATTAAATAATTGTCAACAATTTTGAGCCACACAAATAGCATTTTCAATGTGTTGAATTTAATGTTTAAAATTGTTTGTGGGCCTAAGTAGAGAAATGTTTGTGATGGAATATTGTTGCATGCCCAAAGTAAACTTTCTCAGCAGCGAATGGACAATGAGGGACTACTTACATATAATGAGAAAAATACATTACAGTGTTCTTATTACATATTTCATTCGGTTTCAAATAAATTAAGTAGTGTTATGTGTAATTGACAACTAGTATACATTATATACGTTCAATTGTCATAAATTTAACTTTATATAGATAAGTTACAATGAGGTTATATAGAAAAAACTATTGTTGTGTATAACGTAAGACAATTTAAATCGATTAATTCACGATTTTAGTGACAATTGAGCTCAATAGAGTATACGAGAGTATGTAGTTTTTTACATTTATATTTGTTGCAGGCTCTGTAGAACGCAGACTCTACAAAGGCGTGGACACAGGAGAACGATTAGCTAGACTAAGAGCACGATTGGCAGTTCCTCGATCTCTTTGGCTTGGAGGTTGTCGTGTATCATTGCGCGTTCTTCAAGATGAGGAAGTAGCTGCTCTGTCCATCGCACGTAGAAAATCATTCCGATCACATCTCAATGTTCGCCTCAACCCTAATGGTACAGACACGCCTCCAGCTATTCCTCCTCTACCATCTACCAGTTACAACCAGAAACCTGTTTCTTCAACTGCGTGTAACCAAGAGAGAGTTCCTGGTACTCGAGTATGTCCGACGCACTTAGATTTATCCACTTCAATTCAAAATCAAAAAACCACACCCACAGCTCCTGCAAATACTCCAGTAAATCCAGAACCTATCGAAATCTATACTCCTGGAACCGGTGATAGCCAGTCTGTCCTGCCCACCACTCCTACTCCCAGCAGTATGAACGACACGCCATTTACATTCCCAGCCCCTCTAATATCCAACAACTTCCTAGACCCGAGCGGGCTCAGAAGAGTAAACAGCGTTATGGACACTTCTTCGATGCCAAGTGCCCTAGACATTTCTCACATTCGTAGTCAAAGCACGCCTCCGTGTGTAACTGACCTCCCCCCTAGGTCGACTGGCAGTGAACCTGACCTCCAAGCACAATACAGTAACCCTGCTTCTCCCAGTATAATCAAACGACCACTACAAAGGCACAGACCTTCTAGAAAAGCTCCTAAAGTTAACGCGGAAACGAGAAAGGTAAACGGTGAATGTTCAGCTTCCTCATCATCGGGACAAGACTCGCCTTCAAAACCGAACAGAAGGAGAGCTTCTGTTTACTTTGGTAAACGGGATAAATCTTATGGAAGTACATTAAACAGAACCACTTCTATAGAGCATAACGACGGGACAATGGGCGACGCCATGACAACGTGTAGCGAAAGAGAGCGAAGCAATAGTGACGTCAGCAGTAGGATCAGTGTTTGCCGGAGGAAGTTGAGCACAACGGGGAGGGAGAGTGGGAAAGTGCCATGGTGTGGATGTTGGGGAAACGGCTGCATCTGACTTGAAATCATTTTCCGCAAATTGAACATGTCATGCGCAATGGCCATCTTAAGTAAGAGCACTCTACCAACTACTAGCTGATGAAAAGTTTTATTTTGAAAGATAAAGTTGAATATCTGGAAGGAAAACATGAAATGGACATTTTTTGTTTATATATTTTGTGCCTTATTTAAATTCAAATGATTGCAATGTAGTATGTTTTATTGAGAAGTGGGTTGGTCACGCAAATTAAAAAGACTTATACTGAGTGTACAAATTGCAATAAACTTAATAAATTATTATTTAATACGCTCATAACTT
This sequence comes from Philaenus spumarius, assembly GCA_018207615.1. Lineage (NCBI taxonomy): Eukaryota > Metazoa > Arthropoda > Insecta > Hemiptera > Aphrophoridae > Philaenus > Philaenus spumarius. The sequence continues at coordinate 1,450,457 of JAGFPH010000032.1, forward strand.
CCCGTCATAATATACCCAAGCATTTAACAATTTGATTTATATGTCAAGTGAAAAACTGAATTTATTTACTGTATTTATTCCCAAACTTCAAACTTAAAAATCTGTCAATTGAATTTTGTTACATAACTTATGAAAGACGTTATGATAACTCTAATCTGACAATACAAATCGTATTACTGCCGACAAAATATGTTTTCCTTTTTCATAAAATATATTAGTTTTAGATTATGTATTTACGCACAGTTCTAAATTATATGTTCTCAAATTAAATTATACGTAGCTACTAACAAACCTGATGCGTACTGTAAATACAATTTTGTTTAGCCATTTACGTTAGGTTTGGAATGAATTAACTACGCACTTCCCTGATACTAAAAACACTAATAGAGCTATTGTTAACAAAATATACAAAATTACAAGAGAAATAAAACTTGCAAAAGGCGGACTCATGGTAGTTAACGTTCAGTCATGTTTTTTAAACATAGTAGTAAATAGAACGAAATCTATAGCAATCACAAAATATATCGCATTCGATGATAAATCATTCCTTCAACGTTGTCAAATTTAATTAAGAACAATATTGACAGCAAGCTTCTAACTGGACACGCAATTTATCAGATGGATTCACTTATATAAATGAAATTTATTTATATACAGGAATTTGAATATATTTGTGACAAGTTACCATAACAAAACTAGTGGAAAGGTGGGACACTTTTTCGAGACTTCAGCTCGACCAGGCAGAACACATGAATTGAAAGAAAATTAAAGTTAAAAACTACTTTTTATTTGTTACATTTAGTTTAGAAAAATAAGTGGGCGACTATTGCTTTCGAATTTGCTTTCAAAGCTTTTTCCCCAGAAGGTCTCAAAGTAGTAAACTTCAATGAACTCTGATTCGCTAAGACAATAGCAGAGAAAATGTCTGATATAATTTTCGCTCACGACGCGCTACTTTTTAACAGTCAAAATCTGTTTTCCCGTACCCAAAAACATATAAAACGATACCCCACAGTAAATTTTCAAAACGTCGATCCAGAAACGTGATCCTAACTCGCTACGACTTTTTAAGTGTCAAAATCGGGTTTTCCATACTCAAAAATATATAAAACGATACTCCACACTGTATTTTCATAATTTGGCCCAATATTTTCAAAATTTTGACACAAAAACGTGCCCCCAACGTACTACGACTCTCGCTAGAAAGCTCAAAAGCTCTTCAACTCTCTGAAATAAAATTACGAGGATTTTGGTACCTCCAGAAGTTTTCTACGACGTCTGTGAGTGCTTATATCGTGTTTACAGGTACAGGAAAACAGACACAGACAAAATTATCGCATGATTTCAATACTTCGACATTCTAATGCGATCCTAAGTAAAACGAGTGCGTATAGTATATAACCCCTATATCTTTGCCATTTAAAAAATTAAAGTGTACTATGATACATTTAAATAAGGTTAAACACAGGAAAGCCGTTAACACAGGTTAAACTACGAACTTATTCTATCACCGTCTCGCACATTGTCAAAATGTCCAATTAAAACATTTTGAGCATTTAATTTAATATTAAATAATTATTTCAATTTTGTTCTGTATCAATAGTTGTAAAGTCAATTGATTAAAGTTTCTTGTGTTTAATTATTACTTGCAACTTGTTTTTCATTACTTGGGGTTACAAGCGTTGAATAGCAAATGCTATTAAAGAAATTAATGCACTGATTTATTCAAACTAGACTCAAATTAACAGGAATTAATCAGTAAACGAAATTTTAGGAACAGTTAAGGAAGGTAAAACTGTCAACCCAGGTAGGCCATTTTCACTGTTTTCCCAAGTTTGACGGGCTGCAACTTGAAAACGAAAAGTGATATTTAAAAACATTTTCACCATTACTTTTCTCGTGAAATTTTACATTAAAATGATTTATCACAAGACCTCCTTCGTATTTGAAAAAAAGTTACATTCAAGATAGTCGATTCCAAGATTGCGGACAACATTTTCAAACACAAATTTCAATACATTTTATTTGCATTCATATAGTGTTATTATGTTCTGAAGAATAACATCGCTTGCTTGCAAAATATTTTGCTGTAAATACTCGGTCTTCTGGGGCAATCGGTATACGAATGAATAAGTAACACATCCAAAAAATTATATCCATCCAGGCTTTAAAGTTAAACCGTAACATCAAGGAAACCTTGATAAACATTTGCCTCCCTTTGGCTTCCAAAATCGAGTAAAAATATTATGGTACATTATACAACATTTGTTTGAGCAAAACTTTTGGTGAACTTTGTTAATGTTTGTTTTCTGTAGCACGCCTCAGCACCATTCGGAGCACCAGTCTCAGCTTTTATTGTTTTAAATGGAACGAAATTCATAATGAATGTTAGGTGGTCTACGCACCACGCCGGAACTTGCGGATAATGCGGGCCAGTTGACTTCTTTTTGTTTAGTATTTGTGACTCAATTTTTCTTCAAGTAAGCCAGTTAAACTAATGAAGTTAGGAAGTAGGAGCGCACGTAAGTCGAACGTTAGCAATTACGCAATTAGTTTCAAAACTATGTTGATGGTCTCAAATGTAAGTAGCTTTGACAACCACGCTATTCCCCTGATACTTAAAACCAGGAAACATTAAAATCAGGAAATTATGTTGTCCAATGTGATTAATAAAATAAAAAGAATAGTTTGTGCATTTAAATAATAGTAAACAAGCAGCTGATGGATTCGCTTTACAAATTTCTGCACAAAACAAGTATTTGAAACGTGTTACTGCCATACATGGCTTACAATATTGAAGCGATTGGATTATTATTTATTTGGCCATTGTATTTTTTGGGGCTATCAATTCTTGATTTACGAAAATAAACATTTCACTTCTTTCAACAATTCTTCAAACATTCAATAAACTAAATACTCTTCAGGTTTATTTATCAACATCCACAAATAGCGTGTTGATCTGGTTTATATTAGACGTTTTACTACATTATGAGGCTCAAATGAGCTTCACAAGGCTTGTTGTTTTAACTGAGATGTTTTTATTTTACGTTAAATAAATTATTTTTATACAAGTTGTTTACATTAGACTAATAATTAGTAACAGGTTAGCTGATTAACAATTTGAGAAACGAGGAAGATATTTGTTTCTAAAACGCTGCAAAGATAAACGACGGGGATAAGTTGTGACATTCTTAAGAGGTCAGGAGAAATATGAATACAAATTTTAATTGAAAGGACTGAGTTACAAATGAATTACGGTATGCTGTCTCAAAACTATTGCAGATAATATCTGTATGATAAATACTGATACAAACTTGTGTCTAGAATTCGACGTGCCCGTAGTTGGTGCAAAAATCACCAAAATTGCCTTATGAGAAAAATGAAATGTTATGTTACACATTTTTACATAGGACTTACACAAAGTAAAGTTATAAATGGCAAGGGTGTTCTCACAATCAAAACAGATGTCACTATATTAAAGTGCATATTTTTGTTTGAAAACTTAACAAATCATAATCATAATCTGCTAGAAAAATGTTAGACAAATAAAAATTGCTTAAAAGAAAAAATCTAAAATTTTGAAAATTTTTGCTCTCTTAATGAAACTGAATGTTATGTTTAATTAACTACACTGATATACTTTCGATGACCTTCAGAGTGATTTCACAGTGAGTGAGTTAGAAGCCCTCTGAGGATAATAAATCAGTTGTTCAGTTTTAGCTTTTTGTTCCTTTTATGTGGTTTATTTAATCAGCGTCACAGTGTTAATTTTTGTAATAATACATTTGTTTTTTATTGTCGAGTCCCCAGAAACACTCGATAGCCTGCTGCGTAATTTACATCTTCTTAGGATCAATCTCCGACTAACCATGCACTTGCATGCCAGTACCCTAACACAAAAGAAGCCATGAGTGATTGTACATGTTTCAAGCTCAAAAGCTCTATCTGAGGATAGTCGGAAGATGGTGAAATGAGCGTGAAGAGTGAGAAAAGATTCCAGTCAGGAATAATCCCACGAAAGATCATGGATGTCGTCGAAGAGTATATACTATCAAAGCGGGATAACACCTTAACAGGTGTGAGTGTAAAGTGAAGTAGGGGAGTTACTGTACTGTTGAGGCTTAAGTTTCCTCGGATATATGTCTGCAATCTATCGAAGGTGATAGGAAGGCAAATGACGCCACTAAAACGTCACACGATCAATGAGTCGTGGTTACCTAGAAAGCGTTCGCCATCACCGTCACGTAAAATTACGACAGTACCATTCATATGACGGCAATAACCAATTGTACGGTATAACCAATGATTACATAGTATAAAACCTAGATAGGCAATGGGCACTAACAAGCATTAAAGCAGCTGAAGCCAACTCCGCCATCTTGGTTGGACATAGAAGCGGCAAATGCACCATTTACACGGAGAAAATTTTAATGCTTGCTTTTTAAATACATTGTAGTTTGACCAACTTACGATGAAGTTAAAATTTCGAAATTTCACATGCAGACAAAACATTAGTGTTGAACAGTAATGGTGCAATTTAAAGTTGTAAAATAATTGTATTACTAATTTATGTTACAAGTTAAAGTTAAAACTTTTATGTGGTTTTTAAATCGTGACATGAAAAAGATAATATTTTTTATTTTTCGGGTAGAGAAGGTTTGTAAGCGACAAAGTTGTAAATAAGTACTTGAATTTAGCTTATTTTGTCATCAAACATTTTTACGAAGTGTACTCTGGTCAGAAAGGCAGGTTGAAGACAAGACTAAATTAAGCACGGCCACGCCATTCGTCGCGTCAGGACGGCACTACATTTATGTGTGCGGTGCCCACTGCTTCTCAGGCCGCTTCCTATCATTGTAACCAAAACTATTATTAGTACTAACTATTACTTAATTATTAAATACTTAATTACAACACTACTTCTACTCAGAGTAGTCCACCTATTAACTGTTCATAATTTGAATACTTTAGGTGCCCACTGCTTCTCAGGCCGCTTCCTATCATTGTAAACAAAACTATTATTACTAACTATTACTTAATTATTAAATACTTAAATACTTAATTACAACAATACTTCTGCTCAGAGTAGTCCACCTATTAACTGTTCATAATTTGAATACTTTCAAAACATATAAGACGTAATTTTCATTGTGTATACTTCATTTTGCATAGTGCTTTTTATATTTGACACATTGACAGCAGTTATTACATAGTCTAAAACCTTAATAAGCTTCAGAAAACTTGGGTCAACTCCAATTAATAAAATAAGACTCATTGAAAATTCAAATACTTAATTGAAAAAATGACATTGTTAGAAGAATAACAAAAATGTAAACAAACTCAGCAACATACGTTTTACATTTACTCTCCTAAAAATGTTATAACCTTAATTCAATTTTCGGAAACCTGTAAATAAAACCACATTAGACAAAAGTGTAAGTAAAATTCTCAGATAATTAAATATTGAAAAAGTAAATGTGTGCAGTCGTGGGACCCCCGTCAGGAACAAAGTACATCACGCCTTTTCTTCAATTCTTTTACCAGCCTTAACGGCAACATACACACATCTAATTTTAATCTTTCAATTGCCGTTTATTATTAGATTGTTTTTTATACAAATATTTACTGTTTTCATGCTTTTAACGTTATTATAATAAAAGGTGTAGAATTAATTATAACATCAAAGCTAATAAGGTAAACAAAGTTGAATGTTCATTCATTGTAAATACATAAACATAAAATGTTCAATCAATAAACATAAAATGTTGCTTCATCCGTCTATGCCTAACCTAAAATTATTGTGTGAATGTTTAATTTATTTTACCTGTCTTAATAACGGCAACATACATACAATAATAAAATTTTAGGTTCGGCCTAGAAATTAAAAATTACTTTCCAGCGCTTAAAAATAACCTAAAATTTCAGCGCTTGACGATATTTGAACTACGACGAACGGAACTGATCGTCTCTTAATTTAAATTTATGAACCAAATCACTTGTTTCTTGAATGTATTTACATTCATTGCCATAGCAACCAATTTTGTAACGCTTTTTCGTTACTCGTATTTTATATTTATCGTTACACTTTTTTCGTTACGCATTACATTTTCTATTTTTGTTAACTCCTACCACAACCCGCGTTAAGGAACTTCGTTCCAAAAAAGTAAATAACCAAATGAAATTGTAGTAGTAGAGTTGCCATAAATCCGTTTTTTTTTTTTTTTTTTTTTACGGACAGTTTGTATTTTTTTGGGTTTGTATCCGAGGAACAAAGGCTACAAAAATTAACTTATTGCCAGAATATCAGTATTAGACCTATCATAGGCTAGACTGGCTGAACCATCTTACATTTCCTGTGAAAAAATAGGTTCTATAATTTTACTCAGTTTTCTAAATCAATCTTTTAGAAATATTTTCTAAATAAAACTATTTAAGATAAGCGACAACATTGGAAAGATAAATCGCCAAAAGCGCTCGGTACTAGGGTGAGTCATGCTAGGCGCCGTCATCTTGGTGTGGAATCTCGCTAACGGGTCGATTTCACCGATCATCTCCCATAGCCTAACTAGGTTTTATACTATGTAATCATTGGGTACAGCGAACTTCTTGTAATTTACAATGATTCAAACTATGAAATGCTGGAGTAAAGACTGAAAAGGTAGACATTGAGAACTACTTTTAGTTATATCTATACTAATATTATAAAGAGGTAAAGTTTGTTTTTTTGTTTGCTTGTTTGTTTGTTTGTTTGTATGTAGGGGGTAATCTCTCGCACTTTTGAACTGATTGAAAAAATAGTTTTACTAATAAAAAGTTACACTATCCCTGAGTAACATAGGCTATAATTTATTTCGATAAAACCCTTTTTTTATTTCAATATTTGTAAATTTAGTCGGAAAACATTCTTAGGTTAGGCCTAGAATGATAAACCAACACATTTACATTTATTACCATAGCAACCAATTGAATAAAATAACAGATAATATAGCTGTTTGCTCCAATATGTCCATTAACAGCTGATTTCAAAATTTGAAGCAATAATTTTTGTATTTATAGCTTCTAGGTTAGGGTTTTAAAGTGAGCCATGCTGGTTCTTTTAACCATTATTATAACTGATGTTATAAAACATAAGAAATAATTTAATTTGAACATTTAACATTATTTACCATCTTAATTTTGAGGCTATTATAAATCCTACTCCTTTATTATCAATAAAACGTAACATATGTTCTAGAAGGTTCCAATGGGGGTCTGGCGTGCGAAGCACTCAGGGGTCTCCCCTAGTACTAAATGAAACAGATATTATAATCAATATTTTTGTTTTTATTTCAACCATACATTTAAACACAATATTTACTTTTCTATTTTATTTACAGTATATTACTAGGGGCTTCCCCCGCCAACCCCGGCGGTGACCGATGGCGAAGCCAATGCAAACAGATTATTGTATACTCTGATATTTTCATGGAAATGGCTATTGATTAGGACAGAGGCACTTGGATCTAATTAGTGTGGAATAGGTAGTGGTAACCTATACATAATATAAGTCAGAGATCGAGATAGACACGCACCATCCCCAACAATTCGAATTACGGCTTACGTTGTAATTTCACCATTAATATTTGAATAATCTATAATTAACATTTCAAATAAATTTGTATATTACCAACTAAAGGAAACAATATAATATGTAACACCAGATGTTTGTCTTTTATACAGTTAGGCTTTTGTTTGCTTTAACCTAATCTAAAAAAACTGTTAGTTGTGAAGAATAACTATCTGATTCTAAATTTGCCAAATTGGTTGCAAATAAACGAGTTGTAGTTCATTATAAGCCTAACCTAACATTGTGTTAAGTTTTTGATCCAAATTAGGTGTTTTATTTATAATATGTAACAACAGATGTTTGAACTAAATTATAATACAGTAAACATTTTTAGTTGATTTTTGTTTGGGTATGCTGTTAAGTTTGTTAACCCAACCTAAAAAAGCTGTTGGTTGTAAAGAATAATATTTTAGAGTTATTTAGCTTCGGATAACGTAAATCAAATTAATAAATTTGTGTTTCTTACCGTCATCGTTATCCAATTCTTACTTTAAGAAACGTTTTACAGCTGTTTCAAGATTAATCGCATTTTCAAACACTGCACACGAAACACATTAAAATATAAAACACATACAGTTCACACACAAATTACACAAATACACAAAACTTCTTTCATATTTACAACTTGTTGGCCATGGACGTAGAATTATCGTGTGTGAACTGTGTGTGTTTTATATTTTAATGTGTTTCGTGTAGGCCTACAGTGTTTGAAAATGCGATTAATCGTTAAACAGCTGTAGCACGTTTCTTAAAGTAAGAATGGGATAACGATGACGGTAAAAAACACAAATTGATTAAAGAATACTAAACTGTTCTAAATGTGCTAAGTTGGTTGCTATGATAATGAATGTACACAAACATGTGTTGCTAAGCTTTTGATCCGAATCAGCCGTATATGTGTTATCAGGCTAGGAGTAAACCCAAAATTTTCAGTATTTTTTTTACTTAAAAATACAAATTTTGAAAAATTCTCCCTTAGTGTGCGTCTATGACCCTATAACAATATACCTTACCATTTTAGTATTTATTTCTTAAGTAGTGTTTGCTCTACGCTGATTCTATGTTCAGTCAGTCACCAGTCAAAACAAAGCCGCATTTATATGCCTATAGACTATAGTTATACTGAAATATGTATTTATATATTTATTTACAATAATGTTTTATTGACTGCAATTTTACTATAGTCCTTGTTTTATAAAACTGTAACATTATTTAAATAAATTAGATTCCGTTTTAGTAAAATATGTCTTACTTCAATATTTCGTGATGATTCTAAAGATGATTTGTTTGATGACTTATACCATAATGAAATAAGATAATCCTGATTAACACAGTAAATTGTCCAAAGGTTATATTAACTAGAGACGAAATAGAAAATAGACTTCAAGCTATTCCTTACTTGAACTACCTCTAACACGAATTGTTTTAAAATGAATCAGTTAGGAAAAGTATTTAAAACCATGAGTTTCGTTCGTAAAGTAAGGCATTTGCAGACTTACTAAAACTAAGCATTCTTCCAAAGTACAATAAAATTAGAAACTTTAAATTGAACAACGGTAAAGGGAAACTGCACACTCATTTAAAAGTAATAGACCAAGCCTTAACATATTCTCCCTTTGATAGCTTTAATTTGGTTTTCATTAATTTAACAAATATTATTTTTAATTGTGCATTATTTCATTTGTATTTCGCTTGTTGTTATACCATTAGCGAGGCTTACAATGAGGCTTTGGCCTTTGCTCTTGAGCATAGATTAGAGTCGGTATGGTCACCTTTTCTCCGCGTCATAAGAAAGACATACTTGTTCTGAATTCGATTTTGTAAAAACTACACGACTAAACCTATTATTTTAAATGAGCAATTCTTGTATCTATCTTTGTATCTGTCGCGGATCTCGAAAAAGGCTCTAATAATTTTGATGAAAATTTGCATACAGGGGTTATTTGACGTCTGGAATTGAATGCGCTATGTCTTATTTCTTCAAAAACGCGCATAAAGTCTGAAAAATGCGCATCAAATTTAAAATCTGAACTTCTTTTCATACTACCTTTCAAGTCACTTAAAAGGCGAATAGGTACAGCTTCTTTTTATACCTCCTTCAAAGTCACTAAATATTCGAATAGATACATTATAGATACAATTCAGATGTTAAAAATACTGAACGATGCTCGTTCACCCAGGCACAAACAAGCCAAAAATTAGCCAGAGCCTTTAAAGAGTTTTCCAACTGCGAACGAAGCGAAGCGTCCAGGGGCAGAGCCCCTAGTATACTATAAAGGAGAACTGTTTAATTTTAAAAATATATTCACGTATAATATATAGGCATGATACCTTGAAAAGAAAACACTAATAAAAACTAAGGGCATCTAGGGTAGTAACAATAATAAATATAGGCTAAATAAAAATGAAATGCTGTTCGTTGGTAAGCGCATCACTTGAAAACGGCTAGACCAATTTGTCTATTTTTTGTTCGTAATAGTTCGAATTAGGTTTTAAAGATGGAAAAATTTGAAAATTTTTCAAAATCGGAAACTGAACATCCTTTTTCTGTGTGATTTTTGTATGAACTCAAGACCTTAACTCCCGAAAACAGCTGTTCGGATAAAAAGTTTAGCAACACATGTTTGTTTACATTCATTACCATAGCAACTTTACTTAACAAATTTATAATAATCAGTTTATTATTCTTCAAAACCAACAGCTTTTTTTGTTAGATTGACAAACTAAAAGCAAACACAAACAAAAATCAACGAAAATGCTTAGGCTACTGTATTATAATTGAATTCAAACATCGGTTCAAATCAGGTAATTATTCTTCACAACTATTGGTTTTGTTAGATCAGGTAAAAGCAAACAAAGCTTTACTGTATTATAAGCCAAACATCATTCTGAATCCAAATGTCTTAACATATTATTATCGATATGTAGTTAATGTAAATATCGCCTGTTCCCGTGTCGGAAAACCATCAGCTTTGTTTAGCTGGTCGTCCACTAGGACGGTAGAGAGGCGCGGCTCCGTGCGGGCTTCGTCCACTGAGAGCGCGGCGCGGCGCAGTAGCTTTCCCACCATTTTGGTCACCTGATATTCGTCACCATTTTGGTTTATTCGCTTGATCAAATTTTGTGATTCAAGTAACACTATGTGAACTACGTTTACAAAACAATAATTTACAAGTATACAGTTCAATCCTTTGATTTATTCTCTGCACTTTGTTATAATAATATTTCATTTTTGGGCAAAGCATATATATTCCTAAATTGCTATTCAAACTTGGCCTAGTTTTATTAGCAGTCTTGTAGTAGGAACATAAACACTGATGTTTTCAAAATAAGAAATTTAAAATTGATATATATTTTTATACAGTTCTATTTACAACTAAATTACCAAACTTTTGCACATTTTGAAAAAAATTACAAACAATTTTTACTACTTTTTATGTAGGTTAAAGTTGAACTTTTTCCTTCCGTTACTGAACATTTTTTGTTTCTTGAGCTAATAACTTTGTAAATTTTACATCAATCAATTTTTACTGGCATATATGAATTCTTTGAACTTTTCTCTACAAAAAAGTTATGGAACACTGTAGGATTGGTTTATAATTACTATATTTGACGAATTTTTGAAAATATGCTTGCACACGCAACGAAATGGCTTGGCATTGCAAAAAATGAGTATGGACAGTTTAAGGGTTTTAATTGCCATACATGAACTTGAGACATTACGTTTTTGAAATGACCAACAGATTGGTTGCACTGTTGTATTAACTCAACTAATAATATATATCTTTGTCGAAAAATTTTTTATTTTTCCTAAAAATACAAATTTTTTAACACAATTATATCATTTTCTACATTTTGTATGAAACAAACTATTACTTATTAGCGAATTTCCATAGGAAAAATGAGCTATTGCAGTGGCCCTTATGGTAAGACCCAAGGTCGGGAGTAGCAAATGAAATGAGCACCGATCATGGTCCCCATAACACGTTTTGGGGTGTTATTAAATATACATATATATATATATATATATATATATATATATATATATATATATATATATGTATGTGTGTGTGTATATATGTGTTCCCACTATAGCGGCCGCATTTTAAGTCCGATTTGGTTCAAATTTGGTACACATGTTGGTTGTCTATGTCGCTCGGACGAATTCGTTAGCCAAAAAAATCCAACAACCGGAAGTACGTTTTTTGACCAGAAGTAACTATTTTTTGAAATTTTTACTACAAGAATGAAATTTGTTACTCTTCTAATTTTTCAATTTAAAAAATGTAATTTACTAGTTATTGCCAAATGTTTGCTCTAAATAATAAACCATATTAGGTTGTTCTAGCTCGTAAAGTGTTTAAGTAATATGATTCTAAACAACATTATTATTTCGTCGTAAATAAATTTTGTTCGAGTGCGGTAGTTTCCCGCGTCGCGCCGAACCACGCCAGACAAAACAAAAAATGTCATGTACCATAGGCTATAGCAATGCAATGAAGGAAATAGTCGTGTCACGGTATCACAGCAAACTACTCAAATTAAAGCATTTCGTTGTTTTGACTGTTTTATTAAAATTATGACTTAAATTTTGGATCAAAACTGCATGGTTCCAAGTCGATCACATTCGAACCACAGCACACAATCATGTCGAGCATTTCAGCGGTGTACTGCCGATAGAAGTCATCTCGCATATAAAATTTTCAATCAGAGTTCTTCTGAAAGTACTCCTCCTCAAATTTAATATCCATGGCCACAATCTTTAATAGCTACAATGATCACTCAGAAATATGTTTTTTCTCATTTTACCATTTTCCAACAGCATATAACAAATTCACAAAACGATGGCAAACAAATTTATTGAAATTTGGGCAGGACGTCTGCCAGGTCAGCTATTAATAAAGTATTTCTTTAAAAAACAGTTTATTCAACTGTTTATCAAATTTATTATGATTTAGCAAATATTTTAGTTGAAAATATTTAGTCAACAAGGTGTAAATACAGTACGAAAATGCTCACAACGTCGTCAATTAATTGAGGCCTACATTTACATGAATGAAATGAATGTCTTGTTACGCATTTAATTTTAAAATTATTGATGGTTTTAGCAATTGAATAAAGAGCGTACGGTAGCTATGTTGAACTAAATTGGAGTTAAAACAATATAAATAAAACTTCGACTTTTCAAAATATACATGGGGTTTCAACAAAAATATGTTCACTGTCCTACGTACAAAATTGCGTTAAATTTGTAAGTTTGATGTACCCTATTTCTGTTTTCGCGCAATATTCAAGACATTTGAATGTACTCTATATCTCTATATATACAAATTTATATTTGTTTCTTTCTTTTTTTTCTTTGTCCTCTCAAAAACAATTCGACTGATTTCACTACCAATTGCACAGTTTATCCATAGGTTTATCCACATCACCAGGAGTGTTTAGACTTTACAATTACTACAGTCTAAGGTGTTGAAATGGGGTTATTAGCTAAAATTATGTAATATTATATTTGAAGTGATATAACTTTTTTTAAGTGATATCCATTTGAAATTTGATTACTTAAGTCAATGGGATGAAAGGAAATAACTACCCTTATAGTTCAATAATATTCGATACATTTACTTTTTTTATATTCTCAAAAACTATTCAACTAATTTCTCTAAAAATTTCACAATTTACACATATTAGTACCAGGATTGTTTAGAGAATATGACCACTACATCGAGATTAAAATAGGGTGCTACCCCTATACAATAAAAATAAATCAAGTAATAGCGAAGCATTTCCGGGTCCACTAGTAGACAATAAAAGCAGTTATTGGAACAGTTTCTTGAAAAGCTACCAAAACTCCCGTCCTACTACTGCCGGAAGTCAACCATCAAAATCTAACTGGAAGTAACTGGTACCGGTGACCGAAAAGATTGATGTGGCTCTGATTCAGGAACCATGGGCGGTCAAAGGTAAGATATTGGGGCTGGGAGACTCTGGGGGTAGGCTGATGTACGATATGTCATTAGACACCCCCAGAACATGCATGTTAGTAAATAAGAGTATTAATGCTTTTTTGCTACAAGAGTTCTGTTACAGGGATCTGGTGGCAGTCAAAATAAGATTGGATTGTCTGGAAGGATGCAGGGAAATTACAATAGGCTCTGCGTACTTTCCATTTGACTTGGCTAATCTTCCACCAACTGAAGAAGTTGGACGGCTCGTGGAGGAAGCAAAGAGGAAAGGGCAACACCTAGTCCTTGGAGTGGATTCCAACGCTCATCACTCTGCATGGGGCAGTACAAACTGCAATGCTAGAGGTATTTCTTTGTTTGACTATATTTCTAGGTTAGATCTAGACATAGTAAATGTAGGTAACAAGCCTACTTTCATCACTAGAGTGAGGAGAGAGGTTCTAGATATTACTTTATGTACTCAACATACGGCTAAACTCATTAAGGGTTGGAGAGTTTCGGAGGAGCCACCTTTGGCAGACCACCAGCATATCCAATTTGAATTGATGAGTAAACAATTTGTTAACTCAAGATACAGAAACCCAAAAAAAACTAACTGGAAAAAATTCAGGGAGGATTTATGGCAGGGAGGAAAGCAAAGAGGGACTCTTGGAGGCAGTACTGTGGAAGAGTTGAAACATGCTCTGAAGCTGCCAGACTTCAGAAGGTCCTCAAGGCTGATCGTACTAATGTGGTAGGTTCTCTGGAAAAACCAGATGGTTCTTACACTCGGTCGGGGTTGGAAACGCTGGAAGCCCTCGTGGCATGCCACTTTCCGGACTCTGAGAGAGAGGAAGAGGGTTTATCTCTATGCACTGGTGTAGTGCCGCGTAGAGCGGATTGGAACTGTGCAAGGAGAATCATTTCAGATAGAAGTGTGGAATGGGCCATTAAATCGTTTGAGTCGCACAAGGCTCCGGGACCGGACGCGATTCTTCCCCTGTTCCTCAAGGAGGGATTGGAAGAGCTCAGGCCGGTGCTTTCGGAGGTGTTTCGAGCGAGTCTGGCCTTGGGCCATGTTCCAAGGCAATGGGCGGTGGCTAGGGTGGTGGATGTACCAAAGCCTGGAAGACCGGGTTATGCTCAGACCAAGGCATACAGACCCATCTGACTAAACTCATTTCTAATCAAAACCATGGAGAGAATACTGGATAGAGATATTCGGGAGACAGTGCAAAGGAATTTAGCCTTGCACGAAAATCAGTTTGCGTATAGGCCAGGCAGATCCACAGATGCAGCTCTACATCAACTTGTGAGCAGGCTGGAGAAAAGCAAGGAAGTAGCACTGGCGGCTTTTCTGGATATAGAGGGGGCCTTCATTAACACTTCACACCAGTCGATGTTGAGGTCGTTAGAGGGGTGTGGGATGAACAAAACTGTTGTAGGATGGGTTGATGCCATGTTAAGCAGCAGAAAAATTCAGGCATCCCTGTATGATGAATCTATCGTGGTCAGGGCTAGGCGTGGATGTGCTCAGGGTGGTGTTCTTTCCCCCCTGCTATGGAACCTTGTAGTGGACAAGCTCCTTCGGAAGCTGAATGCACAAGGATATTACACCCAGGGTTATGCCGATGACGTTGTCATTGTGGTAAGAGGCAGAGATCTGAAGATTGTCAGTGAACTCATGCAGACTGCCTTTACTCTGATTGAAAGATGGTGTCAGGAGGAACAGCTGGCTGTAAATCCTGGAAAAATCTCTCTTATTCCCTTTACAAGAAAAAGGAAACTGGAGGTAAATCAACTGCCTAAGCTCTTTGGGCAGGAGGTAGCATTTGGGGATCAGGTAAAGTACTTGGGTATCCTGCTGGATAGAAGACTTACCTGGAATCCGCAGATGGAGAGGTTGATAACTAGGGCCAAGAATCTTATGTTTGCATGTAAGAGGGCTGTAGGTAAAACATGGGGGCTAAAACCAAAGATGGTTATGTGGATTTACACCATGATTATTAGACCACTAGTCGCCTATGCGGCGGTAGTATGGTGGCCTAAAACAGTTCAGAGTGTTGCCGGTGGGAGGCTGGATAGTGTCTAAAGGATGACTTGTCTGGCTGTCACGGGTGCTATGAGGTCAACTCCGACGGATGCTTTGAATGCCCTCCTGGATCTCCCTCCTCTTAGAGTGTTTATACAGGGACAGGCCAGGATGGGGGCGTACAGACTGCAGCAGGTAGGCTGCTGGAGAACAAAATGGCCTGCGGTAGGCCATTGCAAAATAAATCAGGTGGTCTCTACGGAAGTTTTAAACATGCCGTCAGACCACATGATTCCAAAACTCTCTATTGAGAAACTCTTCAAGACAAAAATCTTCTCGAGGGAAGAATGGGAGTCTGGAAGGAGTTTGTACGACGAGCAGGATATAGTCTGGTTTACAGATGGCTCGAAAACGGAGGAGGGAATAGGAGGTGGAGTCAATGGGGTTCAACATGAGGGCTCCACTGTTCTGTATCTAGGCAAAAATGCTACTGTTTTTCAGGCAGAAGTTTGTGCGATCTCGGAGTGCATAGAAGAGAATCTTAGAATGGGATACAAAGGTAAGAACATCCTGATTTTCTCTGATAGCCAAGCAGCGATCAAAGTGCTAAATTCATATAGAGTAAAATCTAAAGTGGTTTGGCACTGCCTCTCGGCATTGATGAAGCTTAGCCTAGGGAATTAGGTTTCTGTGTGCTGGGTCCCTGGGCACTCAGGCATTGATGGTAATGAGAGAGCAGATGAGCTAGCCATGAAAGGATCTGAGGCTCCTCTTGTGGGCCCTGAACCGGTGCTTGGGATTTCCTATGGGCATGCCAGAGCATCGGTTGAGATGTGGATGCAGGAGGGCAAAGACAAAGCCTGGAAGGTTTCAGGAACAGGTGGACTTGCCAGGAAGTTGTTCAAGCCAGGCAGGAAACATGCAGAAGAACTTATCTCGCTAGGAAGGGATAACATGAGATGGGTGGTTGGCCTATTAACAGGTCACTGTCATCTCAGGAAACACCTACATAGAATAGGGATTGCTGAGGAGAGTATATGTAGGAAATGCGGAATGGCTGAAGAATCGGCGGAACACATCCTTCTGGAATGTGAGGCTCTAGGTAACTCATTAATTACAAAAGCAGATAAGGGTAACGACTTAGTTATAGTAAATAAAGATGAATACATCCTAAAAACATTAGATTTTTTAAACAACAATAAAATTACAGAAATACCTAAGGACCCCATCCAAAAGTTTAACAATAACATAAAATCTGCAATAAATTCAAGTAAACACCTCCTTACAGAAGTACAAAGGAGAACTAATAAAATGATCAAACCAACTATCCCAAACCTCAGAGCACTACTAAAAATACATAAAACAGGACACCCAATTAGACCCCTCGTTAACTTCATGAACGCCCCTTCATACAGAATTTCTAAAACATTAGATAGAATAATAAGAAAGAACATAACATTCAATGAGAGTTACAGCATCAAAAACAACTTAGATTTGGTAAACAGAATAAAGAACGTTAATACAACCAACAATACCACATTGGCATCATTTGATATCACCAACATGTACGCGAACATCCCCATAAATGAAACAATATCAATATTAGAAAACAATTTACGTACTAACAAAAAGTTAAACAGCGAATCAATTGATGAACTAATCCATCTAGTTAACGTCTGTTTAACCCAGAACTATTTTGCTTTCAACGAAAAATTTTATATCCAACAACATGGTTTGGTAATGGGTTCGCCACTTTCCGGCATAATGGCCGAAATATTCTTAAATAACATCAAAACCACATATATCATGACACCAGCCAACAAATACTTCAATAAAATACAGTACTATTACAGTTATGTGGACGATATAATATGTTTGTTTAACGGCACAGTAAGACAAATAAACTTAATGATGAATTATCTTAACTCAATACATTCCAACTTGCAATTTACTCAGGAGATCGAATCTGACCGGGGCTTAAACTTTTTAGACCTCAACATAATGAAATCACAACAAGGGCACAAATTCAAGATATACAGGAAGCCTAGCCAAACCAATCACACTATCCACGCCACTTCTAATCATCCCATAACCCACAAACTTGCCGCATATAACAGCTTCATAAATAGATTACTCAACATTCCCATGGACATTGAGGATTATAACCAAGAAATTAAAACAATTAAATTTATAGCTGTATCCAATGGTTACGAAGAACGCACAATAGACAAACTAATCAACAAACAGACCAAAAAACGAATGCAGCGAAAATTGAACATTCCAGACCAACCTAAAGAAAAATATGTAACCTTAGAATACAATAAAACTTTGGAACACTCAATAAAGAACATATTCCGTAAACAAGGATACAGTGTCGCATATAGAAGTTCCAACAACATTGGACAAATTCTGAAGCCATCAAAAACAAAAACATATGACAAATTCGATGGCAACGGAATATATAAAATCAAATGTGACGATTGCCCAAAAATATATATAGGGCAGACTGGACGTTCATTTCGCACGCGTTTTAAGGAACACCTTCCCTCTTCCAGATTAAACCAAATACAACACTCCAAGTTCGCCGAGCACCTAATTGATTATAACCATAGATATACCAATTTAGAATCAAATTTAGAAATTTTACAACAATGCAAAAAGGGACCAATAATGAATGCCATAGAAGAATATGAAATATACAAACAGCAAAAACCCGATTCTCATATTTTATTAAACAGCAAATCCCTATTCCAATCTCACACACTATTCGATATACTACAGCACTTTGAAAATAATACAGTTAATACCAGGAATCATCTTACCGGCCACCAGCGCTTATCAGTTACGGCAATTTAAGTCCCTATATCGTCCAACAGTACAAGTTTAAACTCAACGCAAGTAGCACGTGCTAATTAGTTCCACACCGTCGACGTTATATGTTAATTTATATGTGTTCAATGTACATTGTAGTGTCTTTTATATATATGTGTAGTGATTTTATTTAATGTTTTAACAACGTTCCGAGTGCGCGAACCGCAACATTTGAAAATGACTGATAAATAGTTGAAACGGCCGTCATGATATAAGATTGACGAAAAACCAAAGGATTGTACGACAGCTTCCAAGAAAAGGTAATTAGAGCCAGAACTTTCACCCTGGGCCCACCAAGGCAGGAAAGGGAAACCATCCTAGGAAACCCAATAGGTAGCATCTGTTCCTTTATGAGGAAGACAGGTATCACTGGGTGGGAGTAATTAAGAAAATTAAGGGGGCAAAAGATCTTTTTGTTCGACGCCGGCAGGGCTCTGGTTAGGACCTTGCAACCCACAAAAAAAACTGGTACCGGTAGCAACTTGGCAGATGTTTTCACAGCGTACAAGAGAGTGTGCGCAGAAAACCCAGAAGGTGTATTAGAGCCATTGCCAAGGTTTACTTTTGTTTCGGTTGTTTCGGCAAACACATTTGCCTCTTTGTATAGGACCACTTAAGTAACATCAGTGTAGATAAAACCCCAGTCTTTCTATGGAGTGACTGTTGCATAGCAAAAAACCGTAATGCCATATTTTCTGATGGCTTTTGAGATTCTGTAATGAAAAAGAAATTCAGATAATTCAAAAGTTCCTCAAAAAGAGCCGTACTCAAATGGAAGTGTATTCAGTGCATGCTGTAATAGAGAGGAAAATAAAAAACTAACCCATTCACTTGCCAAATGACTACATCAGGTACACATCACATTTAACAACTATGAAACGAAGGCAGTGACTTTTGACAAAATCAAAAACTTCTCTTTAGCATTATGTATGATAGTATAAGGCCCGGAAAAACTGGAGATCCCACTGTAACAGACTTAAGAGTAATCGAATACTACAACAACGGAGAAACTACCATTTGACTCTGATTATGTAAACTTCCCGCAGAGAAAACTTACCACTTGATACACTTACTAGATTGTCGGATTTCCCTCAGATGCCTAGAACAAACTTAAAATAACCAGAAGAAAGTGGCAGCATCTTCAAGAACTGAAGGCAGTTTTACCAGCTGACTGTCATCAATTTTACGATTGCCTAGAGTTTGAGGACAGCTCTGTTGATGTTAAGAAGAAAAACGCCAAGGCTAAATAAAATGTTCTGAATTTGTTATAAAACGCAAGTTATTTTGAAAGTTATTTTATTCACTTTAAATCAAGACAATTAAGTTCACAAACTTTCTGTCTTTGTAGTTTTATAAATTTTACTTTTGTAACATAAATTTTATTTTAAAAAACTGTAAGAATTTTTTATTTTTAAGCACCTAATCCTCTTATATATAGTCAGCAGTGGTTATTATGAATGAATAATCAATTCCACAGTCGTAGCTCGTCTGTCATCAAAAATTAAGTGTGAGACCACGTCATCTAATTTTATTAAATGATGTTTTTTGACTGTAGGTATGATTAAAAATTATTACTTAAGTAGTTTTTTCTATTATTAAAAACCTTGTTTGTGATTAGTAGTGTTTCATCATTTTTAGAAGGTTTTAAGCATCTCCTGAAAAGTAGGGTTTTCGGAGATACGAGGTTTCACATCTTCCCCGACGATAAATTGTTTGTTTAGGCTAGCAAGAAATCATCTCTGAGAAAATAATGTTTGTTGAACTAAGCGCGCATATTTATTTTACGCCTAACTAAAATTAACTTAACCCACACAATTTAAACTATTTCCGTCTACCTGCTGCCCACTCATGCACTAATGAGTTTACGCACGTAATGAAAATATACCGAAGACTAAAATACCGTAAATATTACACAGATATTCCAGAATGAAAGAGAAAACATTGGCTCGAAGTTATTTCAAGTTTAGAGCTTGACGTCAAAAATGATTTTAATGGATTTACCAAGTTATCTGCTTTCAGTTTGTGATTAAATTTTAGAAATCTATTGATTTAAGAACACCTAAGGTCAACTTACTTCTGAATGTGCCAATTTGTATTACTTAGTTTTTTAACTCGTGAAAGCGTATTAAGGTTGTGCAATACAGTACTACCCGATTAAATGCATACAACTCAGTGAACGGTGTCAACTTTGAGAAGGCTCGTCTTATACTATTTAATTAGGACGCTCAAGTGCGATTAAATGAGAGCAGGTCGTCCCATTGTTTCCCTGTTTTTATGCAATTCAACTGGAATTAATGTTTTTCATTTTATTTATAAAGAAATATTTTTAAGAAAGATTGGCATTTTTGTAATCTACGATTAACGGGATAACTACTTCCTGCAAATTGCAACAGTGTTTCTCAAAAATTTCATGTTCGTATTAAAAAACATAACAGTGAATTTAGTTCAGTAAATTTCATGTTTAAAATATTAGAAACATACTCATGCGACTTTTCATTACCTATAAGCCCAAAATTTCAAACTTCTGTATCACCTGAATCTGATCGCATATAACTCTGATGAAACTAACTTACAAAAATTCTAGAGTAGCCTCTCTCCCTCATCTTACCGCAGCCTTCCCTAAAAAATCTTCAAAAATCAAAACTCCATTTCAATAAATTCCATATTTAAAAAGTTATAAATATACTCATGCGACTTTTCACTACCTATCTGCCCAAAATTCTAAACTTCTGTATCAACCGAATCTGATTGCATATAACTCCTTGATGTAACTAACTTACTATAATTTTAGATTAGCCTCTCTCCCTAATCTTACAGAAGCCTTTCAGAAAAAGTCTTCAACAATAAAAAAAACTCCATTTCAATAAATTCCATAGTTAAAAATACTCGTGCGACTTTTCACTACATATCAGTCCAAAATTCCAAACTAATGTATCAACTGAATCTGACTGCCTATAACTCTGATGTAACTAACTTACTACAATTCTAGAGAAGCATTCCTCCCTGATCTTACCTAAGCCATCCCTAGAAAAATCTTCAAAAATCAAACTCCATTTCTATGTTTCAGAAGATAATTTTACCCCTCATGATCCTTTTCACTTCTATCACCCAGAAGTTCCAAACTTCCGTATCAGCTGAATTTGTTTTGATGTAACTCACGCTAAACGTTTAACACAGTGCTAGTGATCTGAGACGGATTTCTCACATTGAACTGTTTAAACTCCAAAAATATTTGTCTTAATCTCTCGCTTAAACATGAAACGCGCTTCTTCAAAGTTTCTCTTCTAATATCATACGTTGCAAACACTTAATTTTATTCTTCGTCAAAGATGCCAGTTTCTTTTAGTTATTTTTCTTTATTTAACTTTCGTTAGTTTATCTCTTTAGGGTGACTGGCTTCCAACGTGTCTGGTACTTCTTCATCTTTAAATTTAGCCGCCTGCTGTGCTATTATTAATCAAAAGATCTTTTCGTCTCTTTGTGATGAGATTTATTTTTACCTAAACAAAGACAATAATTATATCATCTTTTGTATCAAAGTCTTTCAGCCGTATTATTTAGAACGTCAAAAGACTTGGTTTTTATTTTGTCTTTTGCATCCTCCTACAGCGTAGCCTAACATCTTCAAACACATTCTATTTTATTTTGGATTCTTTGACGTACATCAAACGCAATGGTCTGACATGCCCAGAACATCATTTATTAAATATAGTTATTCGGACTATTCTCATCCTTCATTGGACTGCGATGTAATCAATACATTTCTTTAGTTCTATCACCTTACATTTATCTTAACTTAAGTTATTAGTAATGCTTACACGCGAGATCTCCTCAAACGCCACATGTGAATAATTTGTAGCTCCAAGTTTCTTACAAACTATGTCTAAAAAATAAAACATAGTACAAAATTATTATTATTGTCTCCATCTTTAAAACACGTATAAATAACATAAAGGGTGATCAACTCAAAATGGCCACCATTGGGATCTCGGAAACAATAAAAGCTACAACAAACTTTAAATGGGGGACCTTCCCTACTTGTTCCATTGCATTAAAAATACAATATTAAAATTTCCAAAAACGAATATTAAAAAGATATTACAACTCGACAAATACTTTATTTTATACAAAAAACATACTTAAATTCTTACACAATACACAGTGGTTGCATTAGCGATTTTTTAACAGTAATTTAAGTACGTTTTTTGTATAAAATAAAGTATTTGTCAAATTGCATTATCTTTTAACATTCCATTGTACAAAATATTGCACTTTGGGTTAAATTTTATTGTTTGCAAATAAATGGTAAAACATGCCTCTAATAAAATTGTTGAAATAAAAGTTTCTGAAACTTTCAGCGCTCCTAGCGGTTAAACGGTTAAGTTTATAAAAAAAACCACCAAGAATAAAATCATCTTAAAATTATTGCATGTAAAATCCAAATCTGCCATAAAAAATGTTTCCATAAGAAATTTCAAAGTTGACCGCCATATTGGAAAATGGCGGCCATAAAACAAGGAAAGGTTCACCATTTAAACTTTGCTGTAAAATTAATACTTTCTGAGATCCCAATGGTGGCCCAATTAAGCAAATCACATAAAATATAAAATGTTTAAGAGACTGTATCTCATAAACGGTTGGGTTTAGGAAAAAATACAAAAGAATAAAAATATCTTAAATTCG
This sequence comes from Philaenus spumarius, assembly GCA_018207615.1. Taxonomy (NCBI): domain Eukaryota; kingdom Metazoa; phylum Arthropoda; class Insecta; order Hemiptera; family Aphrophoridae; genus Philaenus; species Philaenus spumarius. Next base: position 1,473,594 of record JAGFPH010000032.1, read on the forward strand.
TGTCACCAATTGAAATCCAACATAAAATATAGGGGTTTCCATTTGAAAAAAATAAGTTGGCCGCCATATTAGAAAGATGGCGGAGTTTTTGGAAATTTTAATATTGTATTTTTAATGCAAGGGAAAAAGTAGGGAAGGTCCCCCATTTAAAGTTTGTTGTAACTTTTATAGTTTCCGAGATCCCAATGGTGGCCATCTTGAGTTGATCACCCTGTAAACCTTACTGCTAATTCATAATAAATCTGGTAGTAAAATTAAATTAAAAATCACTAAAAATATGGATATAGTATTAAAACTGGTAGGTCTAATTTTAATATAAAAAATTGAGAGTTATTTTTACATAATATGTACTGCTTGCTATTGTTTAATATTTTATTATTCTTTATATTTTTGCATTTGTACAAATTATAATGACTATACATACTTCATACACTAAACAACAAAGAAAAAATAGCTTTATTTACAAAACAAAATATTTTAGGGAAACAATTTAACTACCTCGATGTTGTAAGACATTTTTTAGGTATAAACAACATGGTGTATACACAGTTTTAGTTAAAACTAAACAAATCCAATGCCGATAAAATATAGAATACATAGTTTGTTTCCAAAACAAGTTATATGCAAAGACACATGCATACCAAAAGAATACAATCATTCTTTGCCAATTTGCGAGCTTTACCTAGATCATATCAGCTGATCTGTTTCAGTACTAATTCGGTTGATATATTTATATGTTTTATACATAACTTCCTTAAAATGTTATACTTATGAGGAAGAAGAAATTCTTTAATCAAATAACGAGGAAAGAAACTTTTTAAAATGTCATATTTTGATTCAACACATCTTCAATTAATCCCCCTCCCCCAGGCACAAAAGTATCGGTTACTTCGTGTTTTTTTATTTTTTTATTATTTGTATATGATAAATAATCTTAGTTTATATTTCTCTATGTCTTGCATATCTTCCAAACAAATATTTTTTTTAAACGCAAAAGAGAGTTGTTAAATTTTAATTATGATACTGATTATAAATTTACTAACAAACCACTCATAAAATATGAGTACCTTAAATATCTTTATCACACTGTAAATATGTATATACATTTATACCAAGACTTATTTATAATTTATACCACGACATTTCTTTTTGCTATTTCAATGTTTTTCAAATTTCTGCTCAAAAGATATGATAAAAGTCTATATTTTCAAGATTACATAATCATAGAAATATAAAAAAAAATCACCAGAAATTTTACTCCTTGTCGAAAGACCGTCTGAGGAAGTGCTGCTAAAGTTATTCAGTTATAGTTCGATTATTGTAGCTCGTGCATCACTGAAGATGGGAACACTTTCGTTGAAACGCGTTTGAGTAAATAAAGGTAGTGCTAGTAAGTTATAACAACCTGTGTTCAAGTTTTATTCATCAAGTATAGGATACCATTTAATAATTTAAATAAATGGCTTGATATTTATTTATATATACCTACTTATACTAACTTTATTGAAGTACTTTTTTTAATGAAGACAGAAAACTCCACAAAACTACAATTACATCAGATTTTTGTTGAACGTAAAACCCCAAATAAATGAAACTAAACAGAACGACAATCCAATTTTAACTACACAGAAAGGCTGATTATTTCACTTCAGTTCTATAACATTGAAACTTGCTGAACACTCATATACTATGCAATCCACTGAGTTCATAGACAGGAAACCCTATTACAAAATACACCAAATTAGTTTCTTCCTAAAATGTTAAATTATTTCATATTTCCATAAAACATTAAAAATTCAATATTAAAAATCTTGTTTTTTGCCAGCAACGTTATAGCCTTCAATATAACATTTTCTTTTCACAAATTCCTGGTCAACTCATTTGAAGAGTTATTTTGATGTAACGGACTCACTTCCGAAACGAAAAAACTCCTTTATTAAATCAGTTACCCCTTCAAACCATTTTTGACTATTGGGTTTTTTTTCGTTTTTTGTGCCTCAGATATTTTGGGGACAGTTGTAATTTCAATACAAGCCCCATACTTCTTCACGCCTTTTCATAATCGGAGTCAGTAATTAACTTAGCTTCAGTGCTTCCATTTTTCAAACCTGCGTAATTTCAGTTAAGGCTTTACTTAATTTCCTGATTGTAGTCCGGGACAACCAAAATTTGACTAACCTTTATCTTGAACTAATTTCTATACTTTGATTTTTTTTAACTATGACACAAATGAATCACGAGTCACATCCTATCCGAAAGTTGGACGATTCTTCTAATAAGTCAAAAACTGCAGTGCCCATTACATTCATGCGCACATTAACTGGTTCATGTTTTCTTTAATTCTTTAAAAATGTCAATTATTACCTCTATTAACACTATTCAATCCTCATTCCAGCTTTTTAGCGGCAGTTTCAATTCATAATTCTCCGCAGTCAACTTTAGTGTTTTGTCTATCAATTAAAGTCCATGAGCTTACATTGTAATGTATGTTTTAAACAGAAATTAAATATCTAATTAAATATCGATTCTCTAATTTCAAGACATTTTAAAACTTTTCCAGTCAGATCAATGATGGTAACAACCGTTAAAATTAATTGTACAGTTGAGTACTAATAGAGTAGACTGTACAAAAATACAGTTTTAGTAAAGTTTGCTAACCAAGTAGTTTTTTTAGGCAGTATAATATACTTAAAGATGTTATTTTTGTAATATAATATTCACAATTTAAATTAATACAATAAACATTAAATCCTTATTTCAACTTGTTGTATTGATCAGTGTCAATAAGTGTATATATTTGATTTGCAAAGATAAATGATTGATTACATTATACATATATTTAAGCTTATACGAGAATTGTTACAAAGGATTCGATTTATTAGTCTTCACAATGAATGCTTTCATGGCAATAACACAATACCGAGAATAGTTTCTTGACAGAAGTGGAAGACACATGTCGAGTCTTTTAGTGACAATATATATTCAATATATACTTCAATATATTTCAATATATTTCTTCAGAATAATATATTTTCCACGAAACAGAAATGGCACATTTTGTTAGCTAGAAAATTAATTAATCATAAATAATATTGTCTGAACTGGCGAATATTTCACAAAAAGTGAAACTATTAATTTAATTATAGATTTTTACCATACTTTTGGAGTGCTTATATTTCACTACATGGGCGCAAAATGTCAGCCAATGCCTTATGTACGTAATTCATACATTCACACATTTAAAAGTATATCTAAATATCCCTATGCTTGTACTAAATTTGGCCTTTAAAAACAGAACCAACGCGAAGAAATGTTTTGTATTTTATCATCGCATGTGAAGTAATTTTAATATCTTAACCCGTACTAGGACTTGACAAAAATATCAAGTCTAACTTCAAAGTAATTGTTAGTACAAACGCTAACAGGATGCGTCGCAAAAGTATTGTAATATTTATAGTGTAATATTAAGTACAGCATATTTTTTAAATATTGCATTTTGTTAACAGAAAGGCAATTTTTACAAAAGATAAATATATTTTAAATTTCATTAAGAAATTTTACATACAAAAATTAATTGCAAACTTCTTTACGATTATCACCATCTGCAAATTTTGGCTTCTGGATCCATCGGCTCATTACTTTCTCTTTTGAGGTAGAGTACTACACCAACCGGATGCATTTAAAAAAAACAACATAAACTTATTGACTAAAACAAATTTTTTAATAATGTGTTTACGTTTAACATTTTCTGTTAATAGAACCAAACTGGTGGACAGTACAATTATTAAACAGTGTAGAAGTGTGATTACAATAATTACTTATTTTTTAAAAGAAAGTATGACGAAAAGTCACTGCTAAATGTAATATTAGAAATGTTTCTACTTAATATAATAGAAGCAACGGGAGTGATTTGAAACAAACAAATATAAATAGCAAAAGTATATATTTTATATAATATCCTATAAAAAGTATCGTAATTTATTAAATGAAAAATGTTTACAAAGTTCTTAAAATCACAAAACCTATGTATGCAAAAGTGCTAAAATATGGCACAATAGAATCATTTGCTGTCAAACAAGATCAAAAATTCATTAAGCCCTACAATTGATTTATTTGAATACAAGACGTTTCAATTTTGTATTATTGCTAATGACTTGTTTTAAATTATACTTATTCTTTTTATAACATTAGACTAAACGGGAATGATTTTTAAATAACAATTCTCGAGCAACTGAACAAACACAGTGTAAATGACAGTTTACGAGCCTATAAACTTCAATTCGAAGCGCGGGCATAAACACTTGCTCTCAGTAATTGAACACATCCAGGAGTCTGTTTTACGATGTCTGTGTAATTTGTTCAACCTAGGCCGCGCCGGGATGGAAGAGTAAGTTATGATTTAAATTTTACTACAAAGCAATCTGGATTGAATACTTTATTGTATCCATACGAAACATTAAGGCTCTTCTTTACCTTGAAGAAAACTCCCGAGTGTACAGTATGATTTCAATGCAAAAGGCCTGACTCAAGCCGCAAAATCGTTTAAACATGCATTCGTAATACCGTGTTTCGGATTCTATTTAGGCCTATAAATTAATAATCTGGGAAACTACTTCAAGTTATAAAGAAGGCTTTATATTTTTTACGTGTTACCTTAAAATATGGAAATTATTGCTTAAAACTCCCAAAAAATGCGTTAAAAATAATCGTTTTTTACTCATTTAAACGGTTGATTAAAAGGAGTTGCCGACGATTTCATTCAACTATGAGGTATAAGACAAAAGCACAAAGCCTTTAAGAACAATTTAAGATGTTTCACAACTTTTTAGGTTGAAAAACGGTGTCCGAAACACGGTAATACGAAGTGCATATTTTGGCTGTTTTACGCAAGGTATAGAAGACCCTTAATCCCGGATGTTTATAAATTTACAATACCAGTGAGAAATTTGAAGATTAATTTCGGTTTTTAACAATTTTTTCTTTTGATGTGGTTTGTATAAACCTTTATCTTTTAATTTAACTACATTTCTAAGCAGTTTCAAGTTTATTACATGTACTTTTTTATATTTTCATCGTACTTCGTTGACACTATTATAATAGCTTAATCGATGCTCTGATATAAATTTACGCTTACCAGTACTAATGTACTTACTGTACTAATTTCTTTCTTATATACGCTCAAACGCCGGCCTTTAAACAGCCATATCTTTTTTAACCATTGGACGCAAAATAACCTCACTTAGGCCAAACTCTTTATTTTTTTTTTTATAAGCTTTATTTTCATTAACTGAAATATTTATTAAACCTATATTTTTCGAAATATTACAATTTTAAATGCATAATTTATTTTGTGTTGCTTTAACCAATTTTAATTAAATTATTCATTTAAAAAACAATATGAGACAGATAATAAGACGAAGCCTCAGAATGGCTGAACAGCTTCTTCACAACAACGGTGTCTGGATCTGACGATGACGGTATAACCGTCGAAACTAGTTATCCACAGATAAATACATTGGATTGTTCGACGGAATGAATTAAGGTATTTATAACCTTTATATATACATTAATTCATTTTCTTATGTGCTCAATCGCAATAGTTAAACAATCATAATATATTTTAAATTGTTCGACATAAAATATTCGGACATGAAAAAATCTTTTTGTTTTTTTATAAGTTTCATTTTATGTGAATTTAAATATTATTGGACCTATAGTTTTTTAACTATTCAAATTACAAATGCATACTTTCCTTTAAAATCCGCTTGAATGCCATCTTTGAACTTTCATAATTTTTTAACCACAGGAGGTAGAGCGAACTGATTTGATTCAAACTCTTCCTTTTTTTTTATAATCTTTAATTTTGTGTGAAAAACAAAAAACAAATGTGTTCTTGTTATATTTTGAGAGTAATTGGTGAAAAACCAACATTTTTTTTAATTTTGAAAATTTTCATTTTCAAAAATGTATGTGAAATTTAAAATGATTATTTTTTTAAATCTAAAAAATTTCAACATATTCCCATTTATATATTATACTAACTATATCTATAAGGACTTAAACAAATTCAATATAAAAGAAAATACAACAAAAAAACTAAACATAAATAAAGCTTTTTTGTTTATATTTTTGTTAGTTTTCATTACAAAAGGTTTTAATATATCTTATTTGAAAGAACATTTTAATACCTGTAATTTTTCATCCGAGCAATAGTTTTTGGGTAATTCCAGATTTAAATGTCGAATATTTCTTCAGAATTATCAGAAGCCATATTATAATGCTATACTTTCAAAACTAAAAGTCGGAAAAAAGTGACACAAACATTCGATTTTTTTTAAGCTTCAATTTTGTTATCTAGCACTTTTTTGACAAAATGTATACTTTTCAAGTAACTTAACAAAACGTCAAAAACACAATGTTTAAGGGTGAAAATTCAAATTTTCAATCAACCTTATCTCGAAAACAGTAACTATACATTTGATCAAAAAATTTTATAGGACCTTCTTTTCTTACAATTTGATTCTCTATCGGATTATGTGGTTATTTTTTTATCACCAACCCCTAAGACCCCCAACCAAAAAGCACTAAAAATGACCATATAGATTCTTACATGGACACCTCAAGTAACATATTAAAAATAAATTGTAATCCTTTGTTTTCTTAAAGGTTTCAGTTGAAATGCTACACTGATTGTACTATACGCCTTCTTCGTACGTACACAACCCTAACATAACGTTACGCTTACGCCTTTGTATGAATAGCATTATAAAA
>JAGFPH010000032.1:1490845-1519491 GCA_018207615.1 Philaenus spumarius
CGGAGGTGCAAACAAATTCTACTAATATATTTCATGACAGCTATTCAGCTGTACTTCATAAGTAGACAAATTTCCCAAATGGTTGGTTGAAAACCTAAATCATATTATAAATTAATTTTAGAAATTCGCTCAACTAGCGGTTCAGCTGCGTTAACGAATTATTTATAATATGTTTTCTTTTAGAATAACTTAAAAATAATGTAACGTATGTTAACCTTTAATTTTTTTCAAAAAACACGCAGTCCTATATACAATTTGCCTTTGTGGCACTGGAATTTCAAAAAATATATTTTCCTTAGATTATTTAGGTACAAAATAGTCTACATTTAACACTTCGTTTGCACAAGAAGTATTTAAATGTACCGTTCAGCTGGTATGTTACACTGTGAACAGTGAATAAATATGCGACAGTTTGTATATTTGTGTTATTGAACAGTAAATATTTCAATTAAGTACCAATATTGGCTAGGATAAAAATGTTACGATTAAAAATTTCGATTAGAAAGTATTTTTTGCAAGTATGAAACTGAAATATTTTGAAAAACACCGACATGATTTTGATCAAGTATAAACCTTAATTTAGACAAGTTACAGTCCAGTCAACGAAAAGTTATAGAGCGAAATGGAAGGAATACAATTTTGGACTGTGGGACATTATTTGAACAAGTTAGGAGGTAAACATACTAAAAGTCCACACTCCTAGCAGGTGAGCGGGGTGCAGGGAAGCTCGTAGAAGGTCCCTTTTTTCGGGTTTTCACTTATATCTCAAAAACTATGCGTCTTAGCGATAAGACCATTCTATACAACTATACAAAATTACCGAGATATACGCGCTCAAAATTCGTTTATTTAAAAAAAAAAAATTTTTCCTTACGTTTTTTGTCTTATTTCTCTTGCTAACTTTCATCCTTTCGTCCTCCGAAAAAATTATAACGAAAAAAGGTGTAGAGCGTTCAATTTCCTTCAAGAATATATGATATTTTACGATATTATCTTCAACCGTTCAAAAGATGTTGCAATTTTAACTTTACGTGTAAACTCAGAGATTTTGCAAAAAACATACCTATCGTAATTTTTTGTTATTCCACTGCTATAACTCTTTATATAAGCCAATATATACGTATTTATATGTTTAAATAGTAAAAGAATATATATAGAAAAGCAGCAAATATAATATTATTTACGTGATTATTATACTTAATATATTTCATGTTATTAATACTCGTTATGCTGTATTACCAATCAACCATTTACTAAATTAAGTCTCATTACATTAACATATCGAGACCAAAATTATAATTTGCAGAATTTTTATTATAAGTTGACATAAAACAACTTGGATCATAAACTAGCGAAAAATGATCTTCAAGGTGGGACTAAACAAGGTAAACAAATTATAACAGAAGCTTATAAATATTCATCATAGCTTTGTACAGAAGAGAGTGAATTCAAAACACCTGACACCGAGGGTGCATAAATACGATTTAAGTAGTTGAAAGTTCTTAAGTAAGAGAACAAAAGTAGAACACGGCGTTTCCGTTATACGCTCAAGAACAAGGGACACTAAATACGGGGTACAAATATTTCCCACAAGGTCCGGGGCGTAACGTGTTTAGACTACTGTAACCACTAAGTCACACCTGCAAAGCCTAAACAGTCGTAGGGGAGTTTGACAAGGGGGCGGTTAATGCGATTTCAATCCATTGAATTTTGACAATATCGAAGCTGCCAAAGTTTCTAGCGAGGGGAGTCTCAACTCGAGTGGAGGGACGCTCTCTCGGCCAGACTCTGCTGCGGACATTCAAGCATATCTCAAATACTTAACCACCCACCCCTCAATTCTTTTAGACGAATTCGATGAAACTTTCTGCCATTCAAATACATCTCCACTCTTGAAAACACGCCTATCTTTCAATTACACTTACGTTTGGGTAAACATTTAAGTCGGTATTTTTAAAGAAAAAATCTTTGAAATAAAGTGTTTCAAGGTAAAGTTTTTCAGTCAGATAAAAGGACTATCAGAATAGTAGAAGTATTAATATTGTTATTTCAATGTGAGCCAATCAGCTGTTCTACGTTAAACCCCTTCTGGACAGTTGCATACTCATCTTTCTACTGGGAAGTGTTGAATTTCTAAGCATAGATAAAATTCAGCTTTGACTTCAAATTTTAATTTAGCCAGTGTATAATTACAAGCATCAAGCTGTTACCTAAATACGAAGAGAATATTTTTATTTGAATGTAAGTATTAATATTAAAAGGAGTTTGATATCTGTAAATTATATCAATTTTTTTCATTTTATATAATAACTAACATTCTCGCTATAAATAGGATTTCAGGAAAACGTTGAACTACTTAATAAAAGTAATAAAGTATCTAATACTAAAATAAATCCTGAAACAAGAAATTGTAGCCTGTGTAAGCCATGCCTGCCCACATATGTTCTGCTAATCAAAACTTTTAAATATTTTACCCTACAATTTAAGTTATGTCAAAGTTTAGAATCCAAATTGTTTGTTCATTAAAATCATGTGGTAAATCGTTTAAAATGCTTTATTAGGGTGTGAAGAAAACATATATATATTTTTTTTTGCTGTATGCAATTTTCGACAACTTTTAAAATGAAGTTTATAAACCATGTTTCCATTTATTTTCAGAAGCTAACCTTAAAAATAAATTGAGTTGTTTGTACACTTTAACATAAGCAAACTCTAATATATAATTTGGAATATTAACGCGGATCTAATCTTTTGAGAAGTAGGTTTCTATTCGTGTTATTTACAGTAATTCTATGCTGGTCTTCACCACCATTCCTGCCATGGTTATTGTTACTTGGTAGGTGGTTATTTCCATATATTGAGTTTATGAAGTTGGCTGTTGTTTTTGGTAATACCATTTTGAAAAAACTTTAGGAACAACCGGCAGTACGAACAAACTTAAACCCCTGTGTATACATGTGTGCGTGTGTGTTGATGTGTTGAAGGAAGGCGAAATATGTGTTCTTCATTTTCCTTACAACCTTATTACTTTAAAACATTGTTCATGTTTACAGAGAAATCAAATGTAACATTTCCAGGAAGGTATTCTCTATTTGCCGAAACATAACGTCTTCGTTAATTATCGTCGGTTATATTTTGAGGTTTCTAGCTATAACTTATAATCTTCGCGTGTGGCAGAAAATTAAAACATTATTAGTAACAAGAGGAGAAAATGCTCGTCCCGATCGCACAATTGCGCCCCATAAGATTTCCCCTATATTTTAGGTTATACAAACAGGACCTATATACACAAACAATAAAACCCTGCACAAGGTTTAGTTTAATAATGTGTAAAGTCTATTGGGCAATTAATATTTGGTCAAAGTACAGTAAGTAGGCTACCTAAAATATAGGTCTTATTGACTTTCTCGGTCGGTCTTGGATAAGAACTATCCTGTGCCTTTTCTCTGGCCTAAATGATTTCGTAACATAATTATCATTTTATAATCGGCCTACGTTCTTAAAGGTTCCTTCGTTGAATTTAATAAAATAATGTTCTAGGTATTTAGTTAATTTGATTACGAACATTTTGTATAACGGTACGAATGTTGAATTCAGTTAGGCCTAAGGGAGATAGATTAAAAATAACAACCGTGATTACAATGGTAGCAACTTTTAAAAGTATCTCACTGAAATCGTGGCATTTCTGCCGTTGCCATGGTAATAAGGGCCCGCGGGTCAAAGGGGCCCGCAAATGATTTGAAAAATGTAGTGTATTTGTTAAAATATAAAAAATTAAAAAATATTGGAGACGATCATTAATAACTTTTTCACATAACAAATAAAATGTTTTTCAGACATATAAGTAATTAGTTTAAGTATTACAGAAGTTTTGCTCTCATGGTCTGTCCTTTTTATCTCCTTGTTCACTAATTAATACTCAAGGTGAATACTGCTGTTTTCGCTGCAAAGATGGTTGAATTATACGATTGCTTTTGTGTATCTTTGTGAGGGGTGATAAGCATACAGACTGAAGTGGCGGTCAGGTCTGACAATGTTAATATTTTGAAACTGATGGACCTAGTCAGCTGTGTCAGCCTATCAATATTTTATATATTCGTTTCCGTATTTGTATTTTAAATTGGTTACATAACTTATCAAAATTAGTTCGGTTTTTTATTGCTGCTACAGATGTTTCGCCTCGACGGAAGACATCGTCAAGTGTAGCACACGTATTATAACAAAAACACGTTCACCACTCAAACATATACACATACACACGCGAAAACACAAAAAAATAGCGTACTAATTTTGTATCAACTCCTATAATAAAAGCGAGTGTACGTACGAGCGTACGTAGAGTAACATTTAAAGAAGAAATAAATATTCGTTTAACTAAATAATATAACAGCTGATTTTACCCATCATCTGTAATACGCAAAGAAAACCTAGCGTAGATTATACTTTGGGGTTATGTTTACAACTTCAATCAATAATATAGCTATATAATATAATATTAATAACTTCTAAATCAGTTTTGATCCATCAATATGAAATAAAAGGCAATTAAAACATAATATTTTTATCTTTCTTTAAATATATATAATAATATACATAAACACAGAATCTTAACAAATATTCCTACAGTCCTTATAAAATTATTGTACACATTTACCGAGTTAAAAATCCTCGTCTGCATGGTTAGGTAGGCCTAGATAAAGTGTGTTATTTAAATAGTATTTTGTATAAATTATGTATAGTATATATATACATGTAATATAAAATAATAATAAGCCTATGTTACTCAGAAAAGTCTACATTTTTACCAGTAAAAGTGTTTTTAAAATACGTTAATTTATCCTTAAGTTTAGTCCGAACATGGATACAAATAATGTTAACCTCTTTATAATATTTATAGATATTTACTCCTCGTGTATATATTACACTGAACTTGTTAAAACAGTATTTATGTACTTAATCTCTTCGACTAATCTTGTATCCGACGAGTAGCACACATCGCGACCTACCGCAGTGTCCGAGGACCTTATCGCTACTCTCGTGGTTACCATTTCATCCGAGTCTTCTTGTGCTCTCTCTTGTCGTTCACCAATACCGCACAAAAGGAACTGAGACAATAAAAATACAGCGCAAGAGGATCTCACGACACAGGTGAATGGACTTGGGGTCCGTGCGCCAGGTCAGGGCCTTCACTGCGATGTACTTTGCATCTTACCGTTTGACCTATGGGAAAAGACAATCGGCCGGTTAGAATTGTTAACAACTAGCGCTATTTAAAATTTACTGCTTTGTTTACTTAAACTTATCTGGCAGACATAATCTGCAGTGTTTTAAGTTAACGTTCTTCGACGACAGTTCGCACATACCAAGTTACGTGTTAATTGTATACGCTGTAAAGATTAATACATGCACTTGGTTTACAATTTAATTCTACTCAATTTATTTAAATTGGGTAAAAGTATTTACTTCGAACGTAAACATTGCAGACAGTGTAATTCAAATGACACACGTTTATAGGAATTCGGCTAAACGATCAATGTAGGCTATAACGCGCAACTCGGACCTAAGCTTCAATGTTATCGAATTATAAACAACATTTTATATTATTAGATTCAAATCAATAGTTGACGAAAATAGAAGAATCTGTATTGAAATATTTTGATGTTTACAGAAAAGAATACAATTAAATCTAAAAATGTATAAATATACAGGGTGTCTATAAAATATTGTGCCAAACTTCACCAGGATATTCTATAGGTGAAAATAATAAAAAAGTTCCAATAAAAATAGGTCCAAAAATGCTGAGTTTTCACATTATCCACAATTGTGTTTTTACTGAACACTTACTATCTTTGAAAATAGAAATGATATTGCTTCAAATTTTGTGTAGGCCTACATATTTGTCACGTAACGTTTTACCCTTGTATAACAAACCAGAACGTTCTTTTATATACTTTATAAATGTTGCCATTTGGAATTTTAAATGTCAAATATCTCTAAAACCGCGAACTTTACAAAAGACAATGTAGGAAACAAAAAAGTTAACTTTTTAATAACAAACAAAACATTGTTTTTATTTTTCACTAAGCTCAAAATATAACCGCGTTATTGGCTAAAAACTACAAACATAATTTCTTGGTATTGTCTATAACAATACAGAAACAACAGTAATAGTACAGAAATAAATTAGGTTTTGAGTTTTTAGCCAATGACTCTTTTATCTTTTGAGCTACGGGAAAAATTAAAAACCATTTTGTGTTAAGTAAAAAAAAAACTAAATGGTGGATAATTCACAAACTAAGCACTCCGGACCTATGTTTATTGAAACATTTTTTTCTTATTTTCATGTGAAAGGTAAAAAGTTCCGTGACAAACAATATGTACACAAAATTTGAAGTTAATATCATTTCTATAAAGCCTGGTAAAGTTTGGGACAATATTTTCTAGACACCCTGTATAAGTACTAACCTTAATTAAAAATGTGTCTTGAACTAATTAAAAAAGGATAATCTAAAATCAAGAAAAAATAAAAATCCCCCTTTTAAAAAACCTTATTAGTTACCAAAACTCTAACATTATGTTTACCAATAATCACAAGATTGGGACAACATTAACTCAAATTTATACTGCACTGCGACTATTAATTTGTCTGTATTTTTTAGCCTCCAATATGTAATTAACTAACGCTAGATTAAATGTCCAATGCCTTGATAGTATGCTGTCCCCGAGCCAATGTCGACGAATTTCCTGCAGAACAGAACATTAGCTGAAAATTGTTTTCTCTAGTGCCCGAATTGCACAGCGTTGGTTGCACACACTTAGTTTTAAATATGGTGTTAATAAGACAGTTCTGTATAGAGGGTGTTTAATTCATTATATTTCGCCCATTCTAGCCAAACACGAATCTCTTCTTAACATATTGTTTTTGAAAAATCACGTAGTTTGTCACACCATTTGCCGATTCTGTAGCTTGTACATTTTAAAATCATTTTACTTGCTGTAATGGTTATTTTCGTGTCACTTATAAAACACGATTGATAAAATAACTCACGTTTCCTTACTATTAGGGTTAATTACAGTTATGTTTTAGTATCATGAGTTTATTTTATTTTTCATGACAGGAGGCAGAGTTTTTATGATTTATTCATGATATACATATATAAAACCATTATGTTTTGTTTAAAACAGTATATTATTGCAAATCTAGCTACTCTAGCAGACGATCTCTGTCGTGCCATACCAGTACACAACCTGTTGCGTTACGATATTTTTACAGTGATATTTTTATTTTTGGTTGGTTTGTAAAGCAAATGAGTATTATTGTGATTTGTACATGCATTTTTTTATTAGCTAGAACACATAAATTAGTCACGGTCACTTTAAGCAAACGTGCATCAATCACAGATTATATTTCTAGTTTAAGGATGCAGTTGAAATTGTGTTTTATAATTGTCAACAAATAAACTTTTCTTCCAGCATTATATTAATTTAAATATACATTTCATTTAAAAGAAAGTTTATTTATTTTGTGTTCGATAAACTCATTACTTATTAAACAGACGTTTACGTAAAAGTAGCTGAATCCCGAAGAAGCTCCCATTATAAAACTAGCTTTACTTACCGATCGGAATTTTTATCATAAATTTGGTATAATTAATGTAAATTTAGTTCATTTCTCTTACTGGCAGAACACTTTGCGGCGTTGTATGTGAGATATTACTGTACCTTACATCAAAGCTAAGGTTTGTAGTTCGAATTCTGGTGAAGACATTTTTTTATTAGTAAAGTTGATTTTCAGTCGATTGAATCCTGTCAATATTTAAAAAAAAAATCCGAACAATATTCCTGATATGGTTTATTGCCAGTGATTGGATAAAATTGGATAAATTAAAAAAGTCGTGTGGGCTTTTATTATGGCTATATGACATACTTAAGGCCTGTCCTCTACACCTGTATTCGCACGGTTTAATTATATTGAATTTCTGCAACTCTCAATACAGTTTCTCTTTATCAGCTGATTACCTTGTGTGCTTCTAAAACTGCAATGAAATCCAAACAGGGTAGATATTTGCACACTTATATAAATAACCCTTGATTAAATCTATTTTGTATAATCAGACCTTATCTGCCGGGGATTGGAAGGTCCTACTGTTAAATACTAAATTAACAACCAAGGCTAAAACATAAAATTAAGAAAAAAATATTAGCGAAAATAAGCTATGAAATTAAAATATTGCAGATAACGAGATAAAATAAACACATAACTATAAATACCAAACTTTAAAAAGAAATACTTAAAACAACCAAAAATAAATTGCAATATCATGTTTCGCTTATACAAATGCTTTCGCTTGAATCTTCTCCTATCGTTAATTCAACCATGAATGAAATGTAAGTAAATGTTTTAATATGTGCGATGTATGTGTAAGATTTAAATAGATATTTAGTAAGTATAATATTTGTTTCTTTCGGGACCAAAAAGGACACCAAAGCCCTCTTAGTGAATCTAGTCTGCACTCTCCATGCGGTTACCTGTCAGTATATCAGTAATCTTCTCATCGGTTGACTCACGGTTTTCCAACGCAACCATTTTATTACGTAGTACAAGCTATTTAATTAGACTGTGCTAGACGTAGAATTTTCGATTTCCAAAGTTCCTGTATAGATTTTAGGGGACGATCATAACACCATCAATAGTGTTTAAGCTTTCGTATGTCACATAAAAATTTTCAACCCATTTTAAGTACTATTTGTACTTTCCGTATTTTTAGCTCTATCAGGGCCGTCGATATGAGAGCAGAGGAGGCAAGTGCATATGGCCCCGACTTTCAAGGGGCCCTGGTTCAAAAATTGTTTTAATTAAAAACGAAGTTTGTATTATTTCGTTCACACAATATGTACTGTTTTTTTTTCTCCAAATTACCAATTTATAAAGAAAGTGTTAATTTGGATGTTGACACCAAACACCAGTCCATGAAGGAAGTCAGTGCAGTGGTTGCTTGGGACATTTGACGTACCGTGAAAACTATGGAATGGCAAGGGAGTGAAATGGCTTAGGAAGGAGAGGCCAAACAAGGGTCAAGTAAAAAAATATTAAAACATGTTTAAAATTAGATAAACATTTTGATTTACCAGCAGCAACAAGTGATTAATTTGTTAGAAGTCAATAGGTTATGATTGATATTTAAGAACCGGTAACCATTAAGGCTTGTAAAGCACTCTATTTATAATACTAAAATAAACTTCTCAATTTCTTTAAAAAAAAAACTAGTAAGAGAAGCTAAACTCCCATAAAAACAAAAATTTACTAAACCAAACATTTTGGGGCTTTTTGGTAACATAGAATTGTTTACGATCAATACAAATTATATAATCGTAAATGGCTGTAACAGCTTTGATGGTATTAATTGATGAAACTGAAATACTATAAAAATTGGCTCTTCGTGTGGCCTATCATGTGGTACTTACAAAGTTTAACAAACCGCATCTTACCACAAACAGCACTTAAATCAAACATATAAAAACTTACTTTCATTGCTACTTCAATTTAGTTACTGTACACCTTTGTGGCTATAGCGAGCAAACCAATCAGTTTAGCCACTTGGTTTCAATTAATTGTAAAACTCTACTATTTCCCATCTAAATATTTGCCTTTCTCCTTCCTATAGAAGAACATAATGATCGTGTTAAGACGAAAAATTGCAGGGGGTAAAATTGTTTGAGTTTAACATTATTCTTAAGAGTTACTACGATTTTTCATCGCATACAAGAATTCAATTGTTTCCTGAGTTCAAGAACTCCATTCGTCACTTCTGAATCGAACCCAGAAAATTCCAATAGGTATGCTAGATTTAATAATCCTAATGAATTAGTTTCCCAGTATTTTGTTCTGTTCAGTCTTTTCTCTAACCCTGTTTTTTCTTCTTCGTCTTCTTTAAGGTTGAATATAAGCTTACTGTATTGAATAAACTCTCAATATAATCATACGAATACATGTAATAAAAATGTATATGTGTATTTTCGAGAATTTATCGAAAATAAATTATTAATAGTTGAAAAAATATGTATACAAATTATGAATATACTTTTCTTTTTGTCGTAAAAAGTGAAAATCAAGTCACGAATTCTCGTCACGAAGAAGTCTGTCAACCTACCCGCCTTGAGCCACGGCTTGCATGATCAACGCACCTAGCACCGACTTGTCGATTGTATTGTGTCGTACAATCAGCTGAGTTGATATATTTATCGCGTTCATTGACTTACCAACTAAAACTAGGACCATTAATCACCATAGCCTTCTTAATACTACATTCACAGGGATTTTTATGCCCACCAGATATATTTTGGAAGTAACAAAACATTCAATAGAGGAAAGTTATCTTTTTTGCCTATAAAAACTGGAACTTTATTATGTTTAATAATATGGCACATACATCAGTAGCGACACCTTATCAGTAGCGGTACCTTTTGACCTGACCTGACCTACAACTCCGTTAATACATAATTATATTTAGAATTATTATATTTTTACGTTTAAGTAAATTCTAGTACAAACAGAAATATTAATTATACTACAAAGATTGGATGTTCTCTCTGTTACGACTTGCATTGGTAATTTAAAATTGAAACATTTAAACACAATAACCAAAATCGTTTATGAATAGCCAAAACAAAAAATATTTCTAAAAAAGATGCTTAGACGAGGTAATATTCTTCTTAAATTTATTTACTCAAAGAATGTAGTCTGTTTTACATTGAGAAAATGGAACAAACCTTGTGATTGTTAAGACATGAACAAGCAACCGATCAATACTAAATTACGGTTATGTTAAACAATAACGATGTTGACTCTTCAGACAGGAAGGAGCTACAAAGTTAAACATTAGAACATCTACTTCCATTCCCTCTTCCTTACAAACAATAAGATGAGTATTGCTGATTTACTTTAAACAAGATAAGTCCAATAACTTTAATTTTATGTATTTATCAGAAGCTAACAATATCAAAGTTGGAGAAAACTAATTAACTAAGTTGTGTTTGTTATCTTCATACACGCCAGCACCTGCGATTTGTTTTATGAGGTAGATTTCGAATATAATACCGTACCATTTTATAGTCTTTACCATGTTGCTACATCAAGAAAATGTCAACATAGTTTTTCTTTTCATAGCTCCTAGGCCCCAAATCACAGCCAACTAAAAATTTGATGGGGTTTATCACTTTTTTAAGGACACGATAACAGCTGTATTCTTGCACAAATTACTTCCAGAGATACCTAAGATGGAAAATCTCGGTTCAGTTCGTTAATGGACAAAATCGGCTCAAAAGAGTAGAATGATGTAGGCTTTTTGAAAAAATAATAATACATCCTATCCTAGAGAAGTTACAAAATATAGTTCAAAAGGTTTTTTAAGGTAAACCATAAGCACTAAGGATTGAAGAACAAATAATTTGATCAAGCAGCTGAACCGCTGACGTTGATCGAATTTCCAAAATTAAGTTTATCTGTTTTATGGTTTCAACCAACTATTTGGGAAGTTGGTCTACTCACGAAGGCGCTGCCTCATTGTACGAAATATATTTACACCACAGCCTCGGCTAACTTTCACTTTCCGAGTTCGCAGCTCGACCTTGCCGTCTCGGATTATGGACTGCATCGCTTCGCTAGTTTATATCCCGATCTTGGGCCTCTGGCCAGGAGCTGCCCCCACGTTGATTTGTACCGAGTACTTTTATGGTATTTCGCGTTTTTATCGATTTTGGAGGAACCAGACCGGCTACAAGGTCGTTAAACAAAACAAAAAGTGCAGAATAATCTCCTTTATTTTTTTTATATAACACCCTAAAAAAAGTGTCATACTAGTGCGAGAAAACTTTAAAAAATTAACTTTCTGTAAAAAAATTAACTTCCTGTGCTTCCGGATGTTGAATGTTGGATGTTAGAAAACCAAGGTGTGAACCAAATCGGATGTCAAATTTGCGACTGTTAGAGTGCAAACACATAAATACATAAATAGAAGACATTTTTAATGACACAACCAAACGAGTTCTGGGGACCATGATTGGTACTCATTGACAACTCAGACCCTAGGTCTAACCATAAGCGTCACTCCAACAGTCCTCTATGGAAAGTCGCTAATCAATTAATAATACCTTTGTAGGCACAGTATCAAATCCATTGGAAATTATTGTAAACTTTCTAAACATTGATACTTTCTTAATAAACATTTTTTGAAAAAAAAAACCTTACTGCAAGGGGTGGTAAAATAATAAGGTCGAATATAAAAACAATAATTACTACCTTAGTAGACACAACATCGAGACCGTGTTATAAATCTTCTAAACATCAAAACTTTTTTGATAACCGCAACGTTTAGCACAAAGGGAGAAAAATAGGGGTTGAAGTTTTTTAAATGTATAACTCCTTTAGTATTTGCATTAACAAAACCATACTACCTTATACATAATATCGGACCAAATATAATCAACCTTTACTGCAAGGGATGAATAAATGAGGTAACGAAAAATGAATTGCTCCCTCTCTTAGTAGACACAACATCTAGCCTGTTCAAAATTTAGTAAATTTTCTAAATATTACAAAAATCTTTTGCCTGAAATTTGCTAGTCTTTAGTGCAAGGGATGGAAAATAGAGGTTGAAAGTAAAAAAGACATAACTTCCTTACTAGGCACAATATCAAATTCGTTCAGTTATTTTGCGATCAACTATTACTGCAAGGGTGACCAAAATAAGGTCGCATAACAAAAAACATACTCCCTTACAAATATTATCGGGCCAGTTCAAAATTGTTGTAAATCTTCTAAATATTACCTGAATATTTTGTCTGAACCTTTTTTGTATAATTTCCATTCTTAGCTCAAGTGACCAATCAAATAAATGTAGTTTAATTTTTAACTTCCAAATATATATTTACACCCACCCGTATTCCGAGAGGAAAGATATTATTTTAACTATGATATTTTAGGCACATTTATATTAATTTAATTAATATCTGTATTATAAATCTCCTATATTTGTTGGTTATACTGTATATCTGTTTTAATTCATATCAATTTCCCCCATTGTCTTTTAGTCATTAGTAACCTTGTATTTAAAAATGTATAAGGATTGTAATTTTAACATCGTATTAAATGAGATAAAGTCTCAAAATAATATCCCAGACTAAAAACACTATAACTAGTTGCAGGTCTATATGTAGTAAATATCCTTCTTCTTTTTTTAATAGTGAATTTGACCATGTCTAAAAAATGTATAGGTTACACAAAATAACGTCAAGTGTTGAGAATTAAAATTCGGTTACCTGTACTGATATCGTTAGAAAACATTATTAATTTAAGACTGGATAAAGATTTATTCTGCTTTTATACATAACCTCAACTAATAACCCAATAACAACTATCGAATCAGTTTAGTGCTCGAAAAGTGGGTGTGGTTTTCAACAATACTTAGGGTATTTACGTTCTTTAGGTATCTATGTACTATCGTTCTCGCTTTTCTGAAGGTCTGGTCCTTTCCTTACCATTTCCTTTGAAATCCTTGAATAATGAAACTAGCAAGTTAAATAATTAGCCTTCTAAGAATATTTTATCAAACCAATTTGTCAAAGCAGATCTATTAAAAAAACGCCTCTCTTTATGTAAACATATTTTTCTTCGAAATTGACTTACTGTAAAGATTCCCGTCCTTATATTTTCCAATGAACAGCATTTTCTGCTTAGTAGGAGGAAGTTTCCACAGTCCATGTGTAAGTGCAAGCTTATATTTAATAACAAATCACGAGCTTTACTGATTTTTTCGCTGTCATACATTTTAAAAATTTTAAGAATTTACTCGGAAAGAACTTGCAAATGTTTTCCTTAATCTGCCGACTTGTGTGTGGGAGGAGGGGTTAAAAAGCGAGCAATGTTAAACAAAATACTGTAATGCATTGGGAGACAAACAATAGCTGGGTGCTAGCGATAACTAAGTCGAAACAATCAATCTCGCAGTGAACATTCAATCAAGATGCGATCGCACTCCACTTCCATGATGTGTGTACAATGGTGTCACTGCTACTGACAGCTCTATCTAGCGACAGTTTTATCAAATTGATTCAGATTTAATTATTTCTTAACAACCACGTTCGACATTTTCACTTGCATAATTTAATATATCGTACTTCATTGAATTCTGAGAGCTGAGAGCTAGACATGTAATAAAAATACTGTTATATTTGACAAGATGTATGCTATACTTAAGTGGATAATCTTAATCAATTTTACTTGTTTACCCATAACCATTAAGGAAACTCATAATGACATGCTCATATATATATGCACCTGTTGCTTCACACTTATTTTAAATGTCAGAAGTGGCCAAGTGGGTGATTACCTATATAA
This sequence comes from Philaenus spumarius, assembly GCA_018207615.1. NCBI lineage: Eukaryota > Metazoa > Arthropoda > Insecta > Hemiptera > Aphrophoridae > Philaenus > Philaenus spumarius. The sequence goes on from JAGFPH010000032.1 coordinate 1,505,241, forward strand.
CCACAGTTCATTGCAAATAGCTATATTAAAAATCCACCTTGCTTTAAATAATTTTTAACCATAAACAATTAATTGTCCTTCCACTTAAAAATTTTTGCAATCACTTAACATAAGTACAGACTAAATTTTTTGGCCTTGCACTTTTTTTAGAAAGTTAAAACTCAAAATTTTAAAATATTTTACAACAATATATATTGTGAAGCATATATTTGAAAGGGCATACAAAAAACAGTTCTATATCCTCCTGAACCTACTCCGTCATTTTCATATCCTAGAAAGCCATATCTTTTGTTTGTATAGCCAACAGATTTGATGTTCTATGCAAAGTCAAGCCTACAACTCCTACCAGAGTATGTAGGTAATATAGTGTAACTTCGTTATAACAAATTCAAAGTTTTAGAAAGTCTCTTGAACTGACCATAAGACTCAATGATCTAAATACCTCTACATAACAAATTTAAATCCTTAGTGTAACAGATTTTTGCAACGGTAAAACCTCTACGTCCTCTACAAAGTGAAAAGGACCTTTATAAAAAGAATTGTCTATGTGACCAACTCAATCTAACAAATACATCCCAACATTAAATTCCACAAACAAACTTATCTCAACATGAATCTTTGCGAGCCCTTCCTCAATCTTCCACTAGTGTTAGTAAGTTTTGTCTATACATGTGACCATGTTGTCCTCCTTTCTCTAAGTCCAAGTTTACATTCAAGCGTGTTATACGTGTTGTTTATTACTGATTGCTGACAAACTGAAAAGATGTGCATTAAGCATTGAGGTCAAACACAAAATAATCACAATTCAAAAAAAATTTAAAAATCTTTAGAAAAAAAAGGCTCAACAATTTGGTGTACAATTGGGTATGAAAATTTCAGAGCCAGCAATGGATGTTGGTAAATCTAAAACAAGAAATGAGCTTATTTTTAGAAAAATATGTGGGAAAGTGAAAACGTTGATGATTGTGTTTGGGTTAAATGGAAAGAGAAACTTGCGGAGCTGTATGAGGTGTATGAAACAGAAGTCGCTTTTAATGCTGACTAACTGGACCATTTTTTAAATGTTTGCCTTACAAAACGTTGACATTTAAAGGCGATAAATGCCATAATGGGAAAGGACGCAAACATCATTTACTAGTTTTACTGGTAACAAACTACACAGGAACACACAAACTCAACTATTTTGTTATCGGTAAGTCGTTAAAGCCATGCTTTAAAAAAGTGACTAATTTTCCTACAGACAGGCAAACAACAAGGCATGGGGACAGTGTTGCCGCAGAGCGAGCTATTCTCGACCGCTCCTCGCTTTGCCAGTCCCATATCTGGCAACAGCGTATGGGAATGACCTGAGGTGGTTTTGACACGTCATAGTTGAAAAGCCTTGACACATAAATGAAAATGAAGGAAATTCTTATCTCCAACAACAACTGCTACGCCCACGGAGATATTCTTAAGCTAAATAACATAAAGGTCACTTCCCCCAATCACGACTTATAAACTGCAGCCCCTTGTCCAAAGCATCATCCAAATTTTCAACACCAACTACAGAAAAGATGTTTATAACAGTTTCTTAAATACATTGAACTTCATACACCTACAAATATTAATGTTTTGGACGCAATGTAGATGATATCAAAAGCATGGAATAAAGTTAATGAAGACACAATTTTAAATTGCTTCAAGAAGAGTGTATTTAAAATTAAGGCTGAAGAAGACAGAGCAGCATCGTCAGAAATCATCGAGTCTCCAGAAAATTGGGGAAAATTTAGAGAAGCACCGGCCTACAGTAGGAGGTGAAATTTGAAGACTTCGTTACATTTGATAATGACAAAGCTCTATCTGTGGAAAGTTCACTGATGCTGAATCATTATTTCTGTAACTTTAGTTATTAACGAAAATGCAGTTGGAGTACATCATAAGTAAAAAGCTTAACCCGACCATAAAAGATGAAGCCTTAAATGATTGAATATTTTTCTGAAAAAATGGTAGTTTGAGCAACACTGTTGAAAATCTATCACCCAGGGGTTCCCACAGCATGGTTTGATCATCAGAATTTTTGGGGGGGAATCAATTGTTGGGGTGTTTTTCACAGTTTGGGGGGGAATTTTCATATGTTCCTGATTAAAAATCAATATAAAATATGAAGATTTGACGATTGCCCCCAAGAAATTAGGAGATAATCTGTTGTTTCTATGTGTTAAAAATCTCCAATTAATCGTGTGAAAGTGCCGTATTTTTGACAGCCAGGCAATTCGACTACTACTGCTTGTAGTGCAGTGTAGAGACGAGCCGATAGAGGGTGCCGCGTGTGGTGTAAACAAAGTATAAACATATTATAGACATTTACAGTATTGAGAGCCTGCCAAGGACATTCTGCAAACAACTGCCCTCCCCCTCACAACAGTCCCAAAACCATGGTGTAAAACGGTGTAAGTAGATAAGGGATGCTACTCAGAAAAACGCGTTTTGGACAGGTTTAGCGCATTTCATCAGATGACGTCACGGCTCGAATTAAAAATGCAGCCTATCGTCCAAACTGCGTTTGTGCATAAATCGTCAACATGTCTTTACAAAGTGTATATATTTGGTTTCAGTATGAAACGTGCTTTCCAACAGTATGAGTTTAAAGATACAAATATGAAATTTACTATACCGAATTACCTTCATTTTATGCTCTTTAGATTGGTGATTTCGGAAATGACGTAAAATAAATAGGAATAAACTTTTAATATAGTGTAGAAAAAGTTATTATTAGAAATAATTTGCATATTATTAGAAATATTCGTCTAAATTGAAATATGGTTAAAGGTTGACTATTTTCTAACTTCAATATCAAATTTATATCGTTATAAACTACGTTTAGTTAGCTTTAAAACGATAACAAATTCATAATTTTTAAATGAGCGGAAGTGAGTGAACAAGTTTGTCTTGTGGTCTAATCAAAGAAAAAAACTTCTGTTCAAATCATAAAAAAATCCATTGAAAGTAGTATTACTATTCATTTTTTTAAACTAATTTTTAATACAAAACAGTTTGTTTCTTTTTGGATGGAAATCACTTTCTTCAATTTGTATGGTTGTCCATTTTACTTTCTCACTATACTATAGTATAGAGAAATTATAGTGATCGCAAAAAAAATCGATGTTGAGATTTTTGTGGAAATATCCGTTTTGGGACCCCCTGAGTCCAAAAAAGTGGTTTTTACAAAATGTCTGTCTGTATGTCTGTATGTATGTCTGTATGTATGTCTGTATGTATACAAAGCTAGAGAGAAAACTATTCGATCGATTTCAACCAAATTTGCACCAGACATGTCCAGTACGCCTGTATAGATGCACGAAAAAGGGTTTTGAAAAATTTTGAAAAACAACCCCCTTTTTGGCCAAAAATCTGTTATTTTTTTTATAAAAAAACGGCTCTAACGATTTTGATAAAATTTGGCTTATTTGTAGCTTTTAATGTGCCCTACCATATACAAAAACCCGCATCTTTCTAAAAATTCTTGTTTAGCTAATAATAATAATAATAACTGATTTTTGGGGGTTTTTTGGCCATAAAAGGGGTTGTTTTTCAAAAATTTTCAAAACCTTTTTACGTGCATCTATAAAGACCTAATTGACGTGTTTGGTGCAAATTTGTTCGAAATCGATCGAATAGTTTTCTCTCTAGCTAATAATAATAATATTTATTAGTTAATCGCCTACTTTAATAAAAGTATACAAAGCTAGAGACGAAACTATTCGATCCATTTCAACCAAATTTGCACCAGACATGTCCAGTAGGCCTGTATAGATGCACAAAAAAATGTTTTGAAAATTTTTGAAAAACAACCCCCTTTTTTGGCCAAAAAACCCCTCAAAAATCAGTTATTATTTTTTTATAAAAAAACGGCTCTAACGATTTTGATAAAATTTGGCTTATTTGTAGCCTTTAATGTGCCCTACCATATAAAAAAAACCGCATCTTTCTAAAAATTCTCGTTTAGCTAATAATAATAACAATAACTGATTTTTGGGGGTTTTTTGGCCATAAAGCGGGTTGTTTTAAAAAAAATTTTAAAACCTTTTTACGTGCATCTATAAAGACCTAATTGACGTGTTTGGTTCAAATTTTTTCGAAATCGATCGAATAGTTTTCTCTCTAGATAATAATAATAATAATAATATTTATTAGTTAATCTCCAACTTTAATAAAAAAAACTCTCCTACCCCACCCTACAAGTCACAGTGAATCTGTTTAGTAATCTAAATGTATTTGTGAGGAAGTATGTGCCAGTTCCTGGTACCGTTTATTACATATACTGCAGTTGTATTTCGGAAGATTATCTGATTATGTATCTGTTCGGTGTATTATTATTTATTTATTTTACATATTGTGTAGTTTTGTCCTACATTGTTTTGAACATTGTTGGTCTTATATTCATTTTTTACCCTAGAGTAAAAAAAGTGTTTTTTACAAATTGTCTGTATGTATACAAAGCTAGAGCGAAAACTATTCGATCGAATTCAAAAAAATTTCCACCAGACATGTCAAGTAGGCCTGTATAGATGCACGAATAACGGGTTTGAAAAATTTTGAAAAACAACCACCTTTTTGGCCAAAAAAAACACCAAAAAACAGTTAGGGTATTATTTTTTTTATAAAAAAATGGCTCTAACGATTTTGATCAAATTTGGCTTATTTGCAGCCCTTAATGTAAACTACCACATGCAGAAAACCGTATCTTTCTAAAAATTCTTGTTTAGCTAATAATAATAATAATAATAACTGATTTTTAGAGGTTTTTTGGCCAAAAAGGGGGTTGTTTTTTCAAAATTTTTCAAAACATTTTTTCGTGCATCTATGCAGGCCTAATTGACGTGTTTGGTGCAAATTTGTTCGAAATCGATCGAATAGTTTTATCTCTAGCTAATAATAATAATAATATTTATTAGTTAATCTCCTAGTTTAAAATCACCTCTCCTACCCCTCCTACAAAAATGAAGTCACTGTGAATCTGTTTAATAATTTAAATATGTTTGTGAGAAAGTATGTGCCAGTTTCTGGTACCGTTTATTTGAAATGTGTTTGTTTTATAGCCTTTCTGTTGTATATTGAACCCTAATGTGTGTACAATTTCTGTAAGTTGCTCTGTCATGGTTTTAATGGTTTCAAATTGTCTAGTTCCTTTGCTATTGTGGTTTTCCGTGATTCTTAAGTATTTTTTTTGTGATTTAGGTTTTTTTTTTTGAAAAAGTTGTTCAAGTTTCCTTAGATTCTTTGGTCTAGTGTTCTATTCTCCATTGTTCACAAATTTCAGGTCTTAAACCCTGTATTACATGTGCTATTATTTGGTTGTCTTCGACTTTACGGTATGTAATTAATAGTTTGTGATTTGGCTGTCCATCCGTAAGCTCTTGAAGCCTCTTCTTATCTCGATATAAAAGTATGTGTATCTTCAGATGGTAAGCCATGATATTGGGAGGGTTGAACTAAGGGTATTTTCTATTTCCTCTCCATTTCAGTGTTTGTTTTCGTTTTTATTTTATTTGGGTGTTGTCTTGCTTCTTCGTTGATGTGTTCGTTTTTTCTTTGATTGGACCATTTGAAATTTTGAAAGATCACATTTGAACATTTTTGTGACATCTCATGATTTCGTTCAATGATATCTTGTTCGATGAAATTTGACCTGGTACGTCCGTTTTGACTTCCATTTGCTATCGGGTTAATGTTGTGATTGAAGCGACTGGTGCGATCATAGCTCTGCGATTAGCGCTGGAAGATAATCGCGGAGTGATGATCGCCGTCAGACTGTTGTTATTGAAGCGATTATTCTACCAGTTGCCCATTCATAACAAGACCATTTTGAACAATGCAAAGCAGGCGCCCGCGATTATCGCACCAGTCGCTCAATCACAACGTACTTTTACGTACAACGTACATCTAACGCGTCTGGCCTGTTAGTTTTATTCCATTAAGTTCTTTAAAAATCTATTTGTTATTATTAATTATTATTATTATTTATTTTTAGTTATTTATTTAAAAATCTTAATTTAGGGATTCGTGTTTACCCCAATACTTACACCTTGTAACTACTTTTCAATCAATGTCTAATTTTATCAAAATAATATTAAAACAATTTTATTCTCACTTAATTTTGTGTTGCATGAAATATCATTTATTTGTATTATGTTTTTGTATTCTTCCAAATCGGTTATGTACCTACTACTGGTCTTCAAAATGTATTGTAGTTTTTTATTGTTATTTTCTTACAACATTTTATTAATTATTATCAATTAATGTAAATTTATTTTTGTTTTTTTTTTTGCAACTATATATTACTTTTTTTATTAAATTCGAATAGCTAGTTTAATACTTTAACATGTTACATTACATACGATTACCACCAATAACAAGGATTTCTTTTTCACCAAGCATTAGAGATTAAAGAACTTATTTAATATTATGATGTCTTCTGCTACTTTCAAAAGTGGTAATTTGTTGTTTTTGTTAATAAATCTTACTGAATTTGTGTATTTGTATTATTTTATAAATTACGTAGAACCTCCTGAGAATAAAATAACACTTTTAAGAAAGAAAAAAAAAACAACTACGCGTAGTTATGTTTTTTTTTTTTTTTTGCTAAAATGGCATAAAATGTCTACTTTATTTGGGAGAGGGAACCCACAGGCAGGTTTTGGGGGGGATTTGCGCCATAGGCTTTGGGGGGATGGGCACTCCTGCTATCACCAAACTGTATTGTGTTTTGGTGAACATAACCTCAAGAACAAGCGACCACAATAATTATTGATTTTTTTCTCAAAGAGTCAGGGTGACAGTCAAAAAAAGAGTTCTTCAAATAAAATAGGGTCTTTCGAAATAATGATGAAAGAGAAAATAAAATCTAGGCATCAGTATTACCATAGATCATAAATAATAAAATAGATCACGCATCCATAGTGTGCCGTAAAAAAAGTTGTCGCGAAAATAGTGCATGATCGCGCCGCGAGGTAGTGCTAGGGAGAAATCATTGGTAGCATTGGTGTTTCAAACAACTTCTGTCGTTTCTCCAATAGATAGCGCCACAAAAGTCGAATTTCCAGTGGAACAAAATATTGCATTGGATCGGAGTTCTATTAGTTTATCCAAATACAATGGTATTACTCAAGTTTATGTAAATATTTTCTTAATTTCAGATTGTAACTAATGTACAGTAATTTACAATATGCTACTGCATATTGGTACTGCATTACTTGCCTAGTTTTGCCAAATAAAACAGTATACATACTATACTGTACATACAGAGTGATGAAATAGTTCCGCAACCCCTTCGTAATTTTAAACCTATTACTCCTATTAACTCCAAACTTTCAAGAAGTAATATTGAGCAAATTCTGCACCTTTTGGGGTATGAATGAATTTTACCCTTATTCGGTTAAGAAGGTTGCAAGTCAAAATTTTTAAATAGTAACTCTTATTGTGTGATACCTTGTTTTAAAGCCTTCATTGAGACGAGAAAATTGGTGTTAAGTAAGCCCCTCTCCGATACCCCACTTCAAAATGGTATAGCCAAGAATTATGCAACCCCCCCCCCCTTAACTGAATGAGGGTAAAATTCATTCATATTCCTAAAAGGTGCAGAATTTGCCCAATATAACTTCCTGAAAGATTGGAGTTAATATGTTTAACAGGTTTAGAATTATAAAGGGGTTGCGGAACTGTAGCATCAATCTGTACATATAGGCCTACTCTATTTCTATTTCTACTGTGTTTAATATTTCTCATACTACACATATTAGTCATTTTAAGGAAGTTGAATTCCATAGAGTTTGTTATATAGAGGTTACAATATATTGTATTATAAATACAACACCTAGTTTCGATCAAAAGCTTAAAACAATTTTACGTTAGGTCTATATTGAACCAACACACATATCTTGAAAGCATTTACATTTATTACCATAACAACCAACTTTGCAAATTTAGCAAAAACAACGAAAAAGGCTTACTGTATTATAATTCAAACACCTATCACTATTAAAAATATTATGCTATTCTTTACTAGGTCTATCTGATCAGTTTGAAATACTGCTTTACCGAATTACATTTTGGTCATATTTTATAACTTGAAAATTGCCACTCTTCTACATAAAAATTAAAAATCTCTGCCTTAATCAATAGCCATTCCCGTCAAAATATCAGAGTATACAATAATCTGTTTACATTTGCTTCGCCGCGGAAGTTGGTGAGCGAAGCGAGCAGGGGCCGAAATCCTTTAGTTTGTTATAGGCCTAATAAATGTTCAAAATGTCTTTTTGTAGCTTCACTGACATCAATTTGTTTTTCGTATATTACAGGGGTCAGCACCTTACGAGACAATAAATCAACATTTTGTCTGCAGTGTTATATTCTAAAATACTGGAAAATCATTACTTAATAATTTGAGTGTAGGTAGCATCATCTTCCGGACTATTGTAAAATGACAATTTTTTTAAACCAGGTGGCAGCACCTTACGGACAAAAATAATTTGTAAAATGTCGAATAGTTTCGAATTTTAACTTACCAGGTGGCAGCACCTTACGAATAGAAATATTTGTTCACAAAGATGACATTATCAGTTAATTTAGTGCATATTTACTATTCTGTTTTGGAATGATTTTAAGGCTTGGCTCTCCACATTCAAAACAACGATATTGGGTACCAATTTCAATGTTAAATAACCAAAACATACCTTCACTACTAAGCATATTTTTGTGCTGTTTTTGTTAAAAAACGAAAGCTGTATTTTTTTTCTTAAAGTCAAATAGATTGTGGGTGTTGATTGCTAAGGATTTTTGCAATATCTCTTTTTGCAACTGAGAAAAAAATTAATAAAGTTTACTATTTTTTACTATTTATATCATACGTTTATGAAAACAATAAAACGGTTTCTGAAAATGTATTCGGCAATCAACATCCGCATATGACAGTACTTCAAAATGAAACCAAATTTTTAAATTTATTCTACGAATTAACGGAAAAAAATGACTTATTCTGTAGCATTGCTCTTATGGGAATCAGATTCAATATGGCGGGCAGTGAGGCAGAAAAAATGTATTGTTTCCTAAAAAAGTGTGCCGCCTTTCTGAGGAATTCTCAGTAATTATTTTTGCAGATTTATTGAAAGTGGCAGTTGGAATCATGTTGAAAGTAGCGGTTTCAGATTTTGCGGGGCCCTGGGCGGTAAGATATGACGGAGGGTCTATGGTAGGAAATTTTTGAAAATTACATGTTCTTAACTCACCTTTTACGCTGTTTCAGCTCATATCAAACTTACATAGTAACCATGATTTTTTTTAGGAAAATACCCAATTAATACAAACTCAACACCGACAAAAATAAAAGAGAAGTATTGTTTTATTGCCTAAAAAAAACTCTACAGGTCACACAACCAAAAATTAATAATGTTACATTATAGAGAAGATACTATTGTAAAACAGAACTGATGTAATAAAACCAAACCAGGATAATATTGAAAAATAAACGGTGTTAGAGAAATTATTATGTTTAAAAACAAATATAACTAACAGCAAACCTACATTGGGCTATAATCCCTTCATAAGATGCTATTGAAAAAAAGAAAATTATATTACAGATTACAGTACAATGTTATAATATAATGTAAACAAAACAACTGGATACAAAAATAAATCGACCACGCACCTGGACCGCTGATGTGAGTTGAGCAAATTTCCAATATTAAGTTTAAATGCCTATGTTTTAGGGTTTCAACCAACAATTTGGGAAATAGGTCTACTCACGAAGGCGTTGAACAGCTGTCTGTGTGTACGCAATATATTAGTAGAATTTGTTTCCTCCTAGTGGCCTCGCGAGTTTGCACCACTTGTCTTCGAACCGGGTACTTTTATGGCATTTTACGTTTTGGTCGATTTTGGGCGAACCAAGCGAGCTAAAAGGTCGCGTAAAAAAACAAAACGTGCAGAATAACATCTTACATTTATACTTTTAGAAAAATCTCTAAAAAAATGTCATTCTCGTAGTAAAAATCTCAAAAAATAGTTACTTCCTGTCAAAAAACGTACTTCCGGTTGTTGGATATTTTTGGCTAACCAACTCGTCCGAGCCACATAGACAACCAACACGTGTACCAAATTTGGACCAAATCGGACTTAAAATGCGGCCGCTAGAGTGCGAACATATATATACATATATAATATATGAATTTTAATGACACCCCAAAACGTGTTCTGGGGACCATAATCGGTGCTCATTTGCTACTCCCGACCTTGGGTCTCACCATAAGGGCCACTGCAATAGCTCATTTTTCCTATGGAAATTCGCTAATAAGGCAGAACAGAAAGATGAAAGTCTACCTTGAGAAAATAAATGTCAAATGTGTGACAACACTGGAAAGGTAGGGCTTTCTTTATAGTTATCTAATTGGCGGTATAACACGAGTTGGGAGAATGCACATTAAAACAATCTTGAAGCAATAAATAGTACATACAGCATTACGTAAAAAAAAACAAGAAAAGTAAGGAGAAAAACATATGAAAACAAAAGCAAACAATCGTGTTGAGTTACACTTTCAAGGAATGTCGACGTCGACTGTTACTTTAAAACAGATAGGATGTTAAAGTTTCATTGGAGTTAAAAAAATACAAAATTTTCGGTAAGTGTTGGATTGATGCAGGGCCCTGAGCGGACGCCCGACGCTTTTTACCTGGAGCATATTGACATTGTTGTAGTAAAAAGTTTAGCATCAGTTCACAGACTATAGAATTCTATAGTCTGTGATCAGTTTCGTAATGTGCTGCTACCTAGATACTTAAAATGTACTATTCAAAATCCAAAATTGTTTTTTTATTAGAATGCGCTGTATGTCAAATTTGTAATCTCAATGAAGTTTTTTTTTTTAGGCGGAAAAATGCGTTTAAAAGTGTCTGATCAGTTATCTTAGGGGTATTAAAGCAAATACTGTATCTGTTATTTTTGTAACTAGAAAGCGCTGATAAATCAAATATAGGCTGGGTTGCATCAACCGGGATCAAATACCTAGATCAGTAAATCCTGGATCAATTATTTGATCCAGGTATGGTGCAATAAAAACAACCCATCAAAGTAGTTGATCCTGGATCAAATACAACTTTGATCCTAGATCAAAACTGATCCTGGTTGGTGCAACTCAGCCTAATGTTTCAGACCAGTTCCATCACGTGCTGCACTCTTTACCCTTTTATTTTAACTTTATTTTGCCAATTTAGATTTATAAATTTATAGTTTATTTTGTGTATTTTCTAAAATACCTAACAACTTACTCTTTGTTGCTGTGAAGTTGTTTCAAATAAACAAAATAGGCCTACATAGATTTAATTTACTGGCTATCAAGTACATTAATAAACAGTTCTATTGTTTTCTGTCTCCATACTGTTTTGCTTTTCCTTTTTATAACCTAATTTTGTTTCACATTTCTTTTAATAGTGAGATATTTTCTATTATTGTATTTTGTGATTTAGATGAACTAATTATTATTGATCCTGAGTATGTTTTTCGGTATATAAGCTAGATAAAATAGGTGTTTTGTGCAATTTATAAAATGTTAATGAAGGCCTTCCTTGCAACATTTTAAGGAAAAAAATCTAAATTTTGTATTTATCACATGAAAAGAAGAAGTAGTATGGTGAGTTGAATAATTAATATAAACTATAATTTTTCAAAAATATTAATTACACTTGGAGTTATGGACATTTAAGTAAAACTGGTACTCACTGTAAGCTTTTTTTTTCATTTTTTCAAAACTGTATAACTCGACGACTATAAAAAGGAAAGTTATTAAATAATTTGTTAATTATAGATAAAGTATATATTTGAATGTTATACTTTCAAATATTGCAATATCTCATGTAGTTGTCAAATAAATGACTATATAAAAGTAGGGATTTAAAAAAACATTTGCGGAAATTTTTCCGATATGGATATTAAAATATACATAATTTCATGGAGAACAGAGCATTGTATTTATTTTTTTGAATAATGCTATCACTTTTCGAATTATTCAGTGTTTTGTGATTTCCAAAATGTTAATAGGTACATATATATTTAAATTTAAATTCTAGAGATGTAGAATTAAAACGGGAATATTTACTGAAAAAATGTTTTCACTAATCTTTAACAATTTTAAAAATTGTGTTTTGATGATTTCCAGGTTTTCGAGTTGCAAGCCTTTTTTCAAAATGATCTAGTTAAAACATTATTAAACAAAATTACACAAATGTTTCACACTTTTAAAGACTAGATTCCACATTTTCATTTAATTTTTTCCAGGAAGATATCTCTGAAAATGTACATCCAATCAAGTAAAAACTGTTGAATCAAAGAAAAGAAATGACAATATTTGTTTGTGAAATAAGAATATTTAACATGGTCTAAACTTGAAAGGTTGGGAATCAAGAAAGTAGTTTTATTTTAATAAATAAAATATTCTTCTAACTTTTAGTTGAATTTATTAATGGGGAAAGGCGGGAATTTGTTGGTATTGTGTAGCAGTGAAATGGATTTTACTGTACGAAAGAAAGTGGAGAGGGAGTTAAGGCCAACAGAAGATAGCGAGTAGAAGGCGCTTCCAAAAACTTTGGCATAGCAAGCAACAAGCATAAAGGGTGTAACAAAGCATAAATCCAGCCCCGTTGACAAACGTGTGATTAATGGTCTCAACAAGCAAAGGTATGAAATAGGAAAATTCCACTAAGAGAAGCTTTTGATTAGGAAAACCCCTTATAATTCTCCTTCGCCTGCAAGAAAATTATTTTAAAGCCAGCAGTGGTTGGAAAGGACCAAGGAAAGGAACGTAATTTCTTTTAAAAAACATCTGTGGAAAAGTGGACGAACGAGCAACAGATGACTGCTAAAGACATTTTTAATGTTGATGCAACGTGTTTGTTTTTTTAAATGGGTAGCATTTTTAATAAGCCGGTGGAGTTACAAAACATTTGTTTTCGACATCCTAGATAGATTCACAAAAATATCTAATAATAAATAATTAAGTTTTCCATAACTAATATCCTTTAATGATAAATTGTTCTTCTAAAGCGTAGTCTCACTCGATCTACCGGATCGATTACAATTTAATCTATACAAATACAGTACAGCTGACTGACATAACGGCATATTCGAGCGATAAGGAATAAAGAACGCTTGCCCGTCATTGTTTAAGTACCGGTAATCGTCATATTCGCTAAATCCAGGTACAAATCTTTGCTATATCCTATGTTTAAATAGAAATTTATGTTAATTGCAAACTATATTATCTGAATTAATTCTAAGCATGTCTTACGAAAATTTTGTCTCTGTTTCATTTCAATTTGTCTAAGTATTTTTTTATATTTGTAAAGCTTGAATAATTCTTATAAAAGGTTAATATTGATTACCAAAAAGGAATCTTTAAAATAATGTTCTATTATAATTATATCAGCCATTTTTTTCAAACAGCCTTTTCAAATATCTTACAGCTTTAGTTTTCTTACAGTAATATTTAAAATGCTTGAATTACAGTTAAATTAAAATGTGAAAAATAGCCAAAAGAATCTGTTTAATCCATCTCGGAAGTTTTTGCATAATTTAACTATTGCAAAATGTCTTTTAAGTTCTTGCAAATTGCTGTATAAACATGAATTTTCTTGCAAACTATGTTTTTGTAATGACTGGTGCATTTTGTAATCCTGGTTTGATTTTGGCAGTTTCAACTGGTCCAACTCTACTCCCAGTTTTACCCATCGATGTATAAACACACATCGATGGTTTTACCTTCAAGTATACGTTCCAACTTAAAGGTCGGCTCTAGTAAAACGGAAAGCAGCCTGCGTCTCCAGCGCTTCACCCTATAGCGGCGGTAGGTTACGCGGACATTACTCATCCTAAATCCATTTAAAACCCGCAATTGTTCAAATAGCGTTTTTTTTTTTTAATACCAAACTCATTGGGACAAAATTCTTCATCCGAATGGCTTGGTAAATTTTTGCTATAACTAACAGTAACAATGTAAAAAATTATTTAAAATCACCCTATCGGCGGTAGGTTACACGGACATTGCTCAGACTAAATCCATTTAAAACCCGCAATTGTTCAAATAGCGTTTTTAAAAAATACCAAACTCTTGGGGACAAAATTCTTCATGCGAATGGCTTGGTAATTTTTCGCTATAATTAATAGTGACAACGTAAAAAAATATTAAAAATCGATGTTTTAAATTGTTAATAAATATTAAACAAAATA
>JAGFPH010000032.1:1539491-1559513 GCA_018207615.1 Philaenus spumarius
TTTTATTATTATTTTTTAAACCAGCAACTTAATTAAAATTTAGCTTCATTGGCGTGAATTCTAATATTATTCCGTTCACAAATCAGTTTTGCAAATGAACAACTGACGAAAATTCCACCAATACAAAATGACTCCATTTTGGTGCTGCGCCGTGGTGGCAGAATTTGGAACTAATCCTGGGATGTTTAGCCTTAAGCCAAGAACGATATAGAATACAGTAATCCCTTGACATTCGCGGTCGCTAAAAAAAAGAAAAATGCTGTATAAATAGCAATAAAGTACATGCAAAATTCGTAAATTATTAGTGTAGCACTGTAATTATTGTACGAATTTAATAAAATTGTGTAAATACCACGACGGGAAACACTCGCAAATACAACAAAACATACAAGATGGGATTTCCCTACAATACACCTCTGCGTGAATACAAGTGGACTTGTGCAAATGAAGGTCAACGGCATACTATGATTTAGTTAGAAACATCAATTTAGTGTACAGCAAGTCACATTAATTTTAAAGACTTAATTAAAATTACAGTAAAATATTTTGAAAGAAATTAAGTTTTTACAACGTTTTATCACTCGTAACCAATATTTTCGCTACTGACGGCGAACGATAGTTTGATGCCTTGACAAAAATTTACATGACTAAGTTCTAAAAATAGACAAACTCAGACAATGAAAGAGCAAGTAGGGATGGGTAAAGGTACCATTATTAGAGCACCGACCTTGAGGGGAGAGTGAGATGACAAACAACGCTCCAATAACTTATCAACTCTACACTCCAAACAACTCAGCTCACATACTAAACCTTTCAAGGACCTTTTTTTTACCGTGTAAAGCCGAACAGCGTATAACGACTGCCTATAATCTTTAAATAAATTAATTATAGGTATTAGTAAGTTTTAAAATTTTCTATATGTCAAGAACATAACCCTTTTCCTATAAAGATTTAGTTTTCACTATTCGCAGCAATTTATCGGAACCTATCCCCCGCGAATAGTGAGGGATTCCTGTATTGACTATTTTTTACTTCCTTCTCTTTCGATAAATTTTCGATGCTATTTTAGTTTGAACAACTAATAACTTCCATAAAATTTTGAGCATTAATGACAATTATTATTCTCAGCATATTACAATACCTAGTACAAAAATCTTTATTTCTCCATATTGACTTTGTCATTTTATTACTTGCTATTTATGTATTCTTGGGAGATTCAGATTATTAAAGAACTCTGAATGAATCAACTATTTCCGAACAGCTCATTCGGAATTATCCCGTTATGGAAGCGAAAGTCCGAGTTCATCCAAGATGGTCTATAATTTTAAGTCAAGGTCGATTGAAAATAATATATTCGGAATATCTCAAATAGGGGGTTGTTCTATTCAATTTATGGAATTGATTTAACTTATATTTTCTAACTAAGACTTAAATTATGATTGTGTAATCACTACATACTTTTAGGATTATAATATATTTTAGTTTTGTTTTAATACTAATATGTTTTGATTTAGTCTTTTTTTTAAAGCAAAATTTGTTGGTTGCTATCTTAATAGTTTATATATATTAATAGAAATGACTTCATTCAGAAATAAGGTCAGCTTTGGACGAAGCGTATCGGCTTTCTCGCATAAGTTAATTTCTATCAGTTGTTAATCAACACAGAAGGAACAGTTAGTTTTGTTCGGAATCGGATGATTATTCCGATCATTTTAGTAACTGGATTCCAATAATTATCACCTGAATATTTACATCACTATTATAAAAGCCCTTGTATTTCTTTAACCAGGGTTTTTATTGTTTTTTGATGAATACTTTCATTTTTTTTCACATAATTATTAGTAAAAATTAATGTTGTTACAAAATTTTCAATATCTAGTATGGAATTCTCCCTCCACATTCACGTTGTGTTAAGAATTCTCAATTAAAAATGTCCACCGATTTTGAAAAATTTAGGGAGCTAAAACCTCAAGCACTCCTATATAATCTAAAATTTTTGACGAAATTCAAATGAAATATTATTTAAATTTCAACTGCAAAGATTTGCGATAAGAACAAATACTAGAATCCATTTTGCACTAATGTGAAACAAATTCAGCACTATAACGTACTATTTAATTGTACCGCGATAAAGGTCTACGAAAGGAACCCATACTGGAATGTTTTCATACCTGCCAAATGTTATGGATTGTACATAACCATTGAGGTTTTCTAAAAGAAATTATGGCTTTCACAAAGAATAATTAAATTATGTAAGGAAAGCTTGCCTTTCCAAGTAGTTTTCAAGATTTTTTAAATATAAATTGGAGTTTCCAACTGGCCAAAAAGGACAATAGGAGTGGCATCAAAATTACCACACAAGGTGCTACATTCTTGTTAAGATGCATGGCGCGTCGTCATGTGTACTATTTAGTTGGTACACAGTAAATATTGGTGTATTGTGTTGTTTTTTACAACAGCAAAACACAAATATACAGATTTTAAAATCATAGTGAAAGTAAAGCTACAATAAAACTATTAGTACTGCGGCAGATTGAGAAAAAGGTGAATGTGTTACAGATACTAAACAGACAATATAACAAAATAGCCACTATATCAAGTTTAGCAAAAAAATATAATCACCCTAAATTTTCAGATCGGTGAACTTGATAACCCTATGTTCATGATTCTGTTTCCACACATCCAGTCTGTATATTTGGAGTTTTACATTCATGACTTAATATACAAGTCTAACTCATTTTGAGTTAACATACATGATCTGTTTATGTTTACTAACTAGACATTGTGATATTAAACAGAACAAAAGAATACCAAGTACGGCATACCACCATTGCTCAAGTACTTGTCCAAAGCTAATTTTAACCATTTCTAAAACGATAAGCGATTTTAGCACTTTGTGGAGCTATTGGTTTGAAAAATCATAAAAATAAATCATGTTTTATATATGTAATTTTTTCTTCACAAAAAGATAATTTTCACTTCCAGTAGCTTAATTACAACCAAATAAGAAAAATCAAATGTAAAAAAATGTTCAGTTTCATTATGAAAAATGGGTCATCACCTGTGTATACAACACAAAAAAAGTTATTATTTCATAAAAACTAATACCACGTCCTGTAACATTACTGAACACGCAGCTGGGCAGCGCACAGCGTTTGGATTTGTTTTTGGCCAGTATACAAATTAACTATAACCAAATCATCGATTATTTTTTACCGTAGATTTGTAGGATATAATGTAAAGAATCGATTAGTATATTAACTTTTATCAAGATATAGTTAAAAAAAGCCAAGCAAATCAACAGGTGATTAATGTTATAATTTACAACTGCCACTTCATAAACGTTCAAATGAGTCTTAATTTACAACCCTTATCAGTTTTAGGGATAACTGCTAAAAAGTATATTAATATATTGGAGCTCTTTGTGTTCACATATTATCAAAAACTGCACCTGCAATAACTGAAACACTCATTAATTTTCTTGTTTATTGTGAAGAAAAAACAATGAAATTGTTCATTGTACAAAGGTTAAGAAAAAGAAAACGTAAATAATGAAATAAAATTTATTAGATATCAATTACTCGTTCTCCTCACTGCGCAGGCGAGCATTTGCATTTGTAACCCTTACGGATAACTGTTGTGCTCGTTCTACAATAATCTTGCGTTTCTTGGATGAGACTCCATGAGCAATCTCTGCGCAGTATTTTCTATTTTGCATCATCAAAACCTCCAGCTCCTGTAAATTAAATCTTAAGTTTACACCGAGGAAACCTTAACAAAAACATACAAATATTCTATAAAATGGATAACCATTAATTAACACTACTTTATATTGTGATAATGTATAGTACAATAAAACTTAACTTACTCATAAGCATAAAAACATTTATGTAAATAATTATTGTTATACATTAACTATAAAATTTGAGATGTTCATTGTATAGATTTAACAGTGTCTAGAAAAATACATTTTATAGGCTACACAAAAACCAGTTAACCCTGGAACCGGCAGATCGCACGAAACGTGCGATCATGACAACACATTTGTAACGTGTGATTGTATTGAATATTTGACCCACTAAAAATCTTCCCATCTCAAAAAGACAAACACCATTGGAAAAGTAATGTTTCAAACTTTAACTTTTGTATTTAAAATTTCTTTCTAAAACGTTTATTTACTTGTGTAATCATCGTTTGAAAATTTAGTTTTTCTGAACGTCTACTTCGCGTGAACAAAACTGGGAGAAATGAGTCACTTTTTGTGACAATTCTAAGTCGTATAACGGTTAGACAAACCTGTTTTAAACAGAATTATTAAATACCATTAGATTTGTCAACATCTGGACTTTCTAAAGCTGCCTTCAAAATATTCGTCACTGTTATATTTTCGATTTTGTGGGATTTCTTGTAAACCCTTGCTATTGGAGAGATTTTCCGGCCAATGAGAAAGCTCATTTGAAAATCGATTTATCAGGTTGAAATCAATATAGTTTTACAGACATTTTCATATCTATGTTTAGAGGAGATTTCACAGTTTATTTTGGTATAAGGAAGATGTGATCTAGTGTTCATAGGAAGGTCTTTGTATTCCGCCAAAAAAGAACATTTTTGTAGCTTCCTTCGCCATTTTACTGTTGTCTTTCACTTGGTAAAGATGTAAGTTTGTTTGTGAATCTTTTATTTTAGTAAAATAAATGTATAAAATTGTGTTTGTGAGTGAAATTAACTTTATAAAAGTGATATTATAGCCTAATTTTGTTTTTTCCAGATAGCCTATAAAGTGAGCCTATAAATATAATATAAATAGCTTCTAAAAAAGCAAACTAGCCTATAAACTAACATTCTCACTAACTAAATCTAGGCCTGTTCTATTTTATAACTAGGCCTAGCCTACCTAGGCTATTGTTTATTGGCAATTTACTTCGCCTAGGCCTACCTAACCTAGACAATTGGTAAAATTCGTCAGACGTTTAGACAATTTCTTTCATTCTGTTATACCTGAGATTCCAAAACGTAAAGTTACATACAATTTTCAAGTTTATAGTTCAATTCTATGGTTTATTATCTACAATTTAGTATAATAAAATTTCATTTTGGAGTAAAAACTAAATAAGCTCATTCGTTTTGAAAATTGGCCTATTTTATAAGCGTTTTTGTAGTGGGAACATAAAAACTGGTATTTTGTGAACAAAATTTTTGAAATTGATATTTTTGTTTATACTTCTATTTAGAACTAAATTACAAAACTTTTGTATATCTTGAAAAAATTACAAAAATATTTATTGAGTTTTATATAACTTTATTTATATTATTTTTGGTAAAATTTGTCAGACGTTTACACAATTTCTTTCATTCTGTTATATCTGCTTCCAAAACATAAGGTTACATACAATTTTCAAGTTTACAGTTAAATTCTATGGTTTATTCTCTACAAATTGGTGTAATAAAATTTCATTTTTGGGTAATTCATATATTCCTAATTAATTTTTCAAAATAGGCCTAATTTCGTTAGCCGTATTGTAGTAGGAACATAGAAACTGGCATTTTGTGAACAAAATTTTTGTAATTGATATTTTTGTTCATACACTTCTATTTAGAACTTAATTGCAAAACTTTTGTATATCTTGGAAAAAATTACAAAAAATGTTTACTACTTTTTATGTAGGCCTAAAGTTTTTTTTTGTTTTTTCCGTTACTGAACATCTTTTGCTCCTGAGCTAATAACTTTTAAAATTTTACATCAATAATTTTTTTAATTGCATATATTAATTCTTTGAACCTTTTTCTATAAAAAAGCCATGGAACACTTTTGGATTGGGGTTCATTTACTATTTTTGAAAAAATGCTTGCACACGCCAAAAAATCCATTTTCATTAAAGCCGCCGGTTCTAGGGTTAAAAAAACAAAATGGAAGTTAGCAATACGTACTTATTACACCTTCATGATTAAACAAATATTTTCAAAAATGGTTATAGTAGAGTAGACTCTTATAAATACGGACTCCGGAAAATCTCGACAGCAAATCGGGAATATTTTTGTATAAAAAATAGGTAAAACCCATGCGATTACTTCGCATAACATAAATGACATGTATTTTGTACCTTCAGGCGCTCCATGTTTCAACGAAATTGACATCGTTTATGATTCACTAGGCAGTGAAAGTTTCCGCGCGGATGTGTTGGTTACGTTAGTTGCAAGTTCTTTTTTTAGTTTGCTGCAATAAATCTCTAGGATTAAATTTTCATTCCTTATGTTTTATAAATAAATTTCCAACTTGTAGTGTTGTTTTTTACAAACTGTATTTCTTATGTTTATTTAAAGTGTTTGGAACAGTAATGTAGATTCTTTTTTATTAAAACCGTTCAATACTTCTAAACTGAAACCGTTTATAAACTTATATCAAAGCCCACTAAAGAATACCGTTGCGAGACGGCCAATAGGATGGGCGCGCAGCGTTGCCATATCTACTAGCCTCAAACACTCACCTGGTATTTACGCTCGAGGCTTGATCGCACAGTTTAAAGAATTATAAATGCGATGAGTCAGCCGCAGTCAGTTAGAAGCGTGGGAAGAACGTGACAACGTCGCACTATGGCAGTTGGAGCGTTCAAGGTCTCGGTGTACACAAGCCCGTCCCTCAACGGTATTCTTTAGTGGGCTTTGATATAATTTTTACATTTCTGTGTTTTAGTTAATAACAGTCCAATTCTGTATTATGTACATCACAGTACCATAAGATGATGTGCCAGAGTGTTAAAGTATCGTTGGGTATCGGCACGGCGGCGATAGTACGTGCGGTCTTCCATCGCTCTTATCGGCCACCTTATGCCTGACGGGAAATCCGGATTTTTCGGAATTCGGATCGGTCATCCGGCCCATTAGTCCGGATTTTTGAGAGTCTACTGTACTTGGCACAATTTAAGAATGCCTAATAATAAAAATCTAATTAAATTGGTAACATCAAGATTGGCTTGTTTTATATAAAAACTAAAATGCAGTACTCAAAAGGATAATTTTTTTTAAATACAAAAACGTATACAAAATAGACCAGCTAGAAGTGTGAGAAATTGAAAATTTGACTTTTGAGGCGAGAACGGGAAAAAATTATACAAAATAGACCAGCTAGGAGTGGAGAAAATTAAAATTTGACTTTGAGGCGAGAACGGGAAGTTTTTTAAAACAAAATATTGAAATTGAAAAAAGACTAGAGTTGAAGTTTAGAAAAAGTGAGAAACAAGAATTTATTAAATAAAATTTATTGGAAAACTGGAAAAATTAACCCAAATTTTAATCTCAAGATCAGAGCGAGAAATATCAAATACCGTAGAATGATGAACAGTATATAGTCAAAACAAACAAGGATCAGTCTTGAGATCCAAGCTTATCTCGAGCTGAACAGACCTACAAAATCAAATCTATTTGCTTTGGTAACAAACACATCACTGACTTTGTTTAGTCGAAACACGATCAAGAACATAGCTCTGCACTCTATCTGAAGTTTTGTGAGCTATGGATCATCTAAGTTACTGCTTTTGCGCTTGAAGGCAAAAATTATGCATACAATAAGTCATGCAGCGTTTAAAGGCGTTAGTCTCAAATTAAGGATTAAAATAAATCGACCAACGAGAAAACTCTTATAATGTAATCAACACAAACCATAATTATTAATGATAAACTCTGAAGTTATAAAAGAATGTTTTTAAACTATTAAACTAAGACAAAACAAACATAAAATAATACATATTATTGCACTTATCTGACTTACTTTTGCAGAAGTCATAGAACTAAGAGTACAAGACTCTTTAGCTATTTAAAATATATTCTGCTAAGATATTCTTATTTGTAGTTCTACAAATTAAGCTTCAAAAATATGAAGGCAAACTAAATGTACACTGTTCAGATGGGCTTGAGAGTTTTGCACTATTAAGATGGCAAACCCCGAACATCTAACTTTACTTTTGCAGAAATCATTTAACTAAGTGTACAAGACACTTTAGCTCTTTAAAATATATTCTGCTCAAATATTCTTATTTGTATAATTCTAAAAATTAAGCTTCAAAAATATGCACAATGATTGAATAATTTGTTGCCACAGTGCTCTTCAACCTTTATAAAAATATGTAGGCAAACTAAATCTACTGTTCAGATGGGCTTGAGAGTCTTGCGCTATAAAGAGAGCAAACCCCGATACATCTAACTTTACTTTTGCAGAAGTCATTGAACTAAGTGTACGAGACACTTTAGCTCTTTAAAATATTTTCTGCTAAAATATTCTTAATTGTATACTTCTAAAAATTAAGCTTAAAAAATATGAAGGAAAACTGTTCAGATGGGCTTGACAGTTTTGCGCTATAAAGAGAGCAAACTCCGATACATCTAACTTTACTTTTGCAGAAATCATTGAACTAAGAGTACAAAATTCTTTAAAATATATTCTGCTAAGATATTCTTATTTGTAGTTCTACAAATTAAGCTTCAAAAATATGAAGGCAAACTAAATGTACACTGTTCAGATGGGCTTGAGAGTTTTGCGCTATTAAGAGAGCAAACCCCGATACATCTAACTTTACTTTTGCAGAAATTATTGAACTAAGTATACAAGACACTTTAGCTCTTTAAAAATATTCTGCTAAAATATTCTTATTTGTATAGTTCTAAAAATTAAGCTTCAAAATATGCATAATTTGTCGCCACAGTGCTCTTCAACCTTTATAAAAATATGTAGGGAAACTAAATATACTGTTCAGATGGGCTTGAGAGTTCTGTGCTATTAAGAGAGCAAACAATGATACATCTAATTTTACTTTTGCAGAAATCATTGAACTAAGAGTACAAGACTCTTTAACTCTTATATTCAAGTAAAATTTTTAACTTCTTTTAATTTAATATAATTCTAAAAATTCAGTTATAGAAATTGACAGAAATACATATAAGTAGTTCTATTGTTCAGATGGGCTTGAGAGTGTTGCACTATTTGGAGCGCAAACCCCGATACATCTAATTTTACTCTTGCAGAAGTTTTTAAGCTATGAAATAAAATCCTATAGCTTTTAGATCACATCTGCTGTGAAAACATCATTCTAACACTAATTTTTAACTAACATTTAAAAATAATTCAATAATCTATAAATTTTTAAATATGTGGTATCTAAAAAATAAGAAGAAAAATCAACATAACTTGCATAGAAAGCTATTTTATACAGAATCTTAAAACTAAAATAACCGATAAAATTTAGTAAATAGAGAACAAGTGTAAAACACCATTTCCTTTCATAATGATAGCTACTGCAATAGAAATTACATATAATATGTTGTATACATAGGCGTAACCAGGACGACCGTATTAAGATGAAAAATAACACGTTTTAGGCTTCCAAAAAGTACTTTAAAATGATATAGGTATGTATATTTTCGACTTCTAATAATAATTGTGATTTAGACCCATTTTAGAATAATTTAGAATAGCAACCATGACTCATCCCCCGTCAAATCTTTCCGTGCGCTGCGTCTAACCCCATAGGACCAGAACACACACGGCGTTTTTTTGTCGGCTGCGGATTGTCATAAAATTTAAAGTGTGCACGCGGTAAAATTTCCGACGCCGCGCCGTCTAAAATTCTTATTGGGATTTATTAAACTGAAGTGTTTAGTTCATCAATCACGAAGTGTGTTATGTAATATATTATTTCTTTTAATGGTTAATTGACATGAAAAGTGAGCAACTCTCGCTTTATTGTTATTCCGTCGCCGATTGAAAAAGAAGCAAAAAATATACATATTTGGGTTCATTATCATAGAAACTTTAGCAAATTTATAATCAGTTTATTATTCTTCAAAACCAATAGCTTTTTAGATTAGATTGACAAATTAAAAGCAAACACAAACAAAAATCAATAAAACATGCTTAGGCCTAGACTACTATATTATAATTAAATTTAAACATAGGTTGTTACATATTATTATAAATAAAACAACTGTTATGGATCAAAAACTGAACATAATTTTAGGTTAGGCCTACAATGAACCAAAACACTTTTATTTACAACCAATTTCTCTAATTTAGAATCGGGTTATTATTCTTCAAAAACCAAAACAGCTTTTTTAGGTTAGATTGACAAACAACACAAACAAAAATCAACGAAAAATGCTTACTGTATTATAATTCAATTCAAACATCGGTTGTTTCATATCTATTTACTTACATATATATGCTGTTTACAATATTGTTTATATAAATTGTTGACATAAACACCATTTGCAATTCAATAACTTAAGTCAAAAGAATGAAATTTGATAACTACCCTTAAAATTAAATAAAACAATAGCGAAGCATTGCCGGGTCCACTAGTCAATAAATAAAAGAAGAAAAGATTTTGGAGCATTCTACACTGTGTTTCCTGATTTGATTTGAGGAACTAGAAGAAACATTTTACAATTATTTAAGAATGTCGTCATTTGACGAACTGCACACGCGGCTGAAGGATAGTATTCTACGAAAAAAATACTAAAATAAGGAAAATTGGTGTGCATTTAGTCACATTCGCCACTGTTTCTGCGGAGACGATGGAAAACCCATCGATTGTAATGGCAGCGAGCGGCTGCACAGCTACCATCTGCGGCAAATAAACAGATAGTTTATTTTCCCGA
The DNA here is from genome assembly GCA_018207615.1 of Philaenus spumarius. Taxonomy (NCBI): domain Eukaryota; kingdom Metazoa; phylum Arthropoda; class Insecta; order Hemiptera; family Aphrophoridae; genus Philaenus; species Philaenus spumarius. The sequence continues at coordinate 1,550,139 of JAGFPH010000032.1, forward strand.
CGAATGTGTGTATACTCTCCTTCGCGCCACTGTTAATATGACGGCGACGGCAAATATTATGGGGCGGAAAACGCCGTGTGCTGCCTTTAGAACACTAAACTTTGTTACACTACACTGCATCTATATAAAATAAAGTGTAAGTGTCCAATTCAACCAAAGATAATGTCAGCAATATATTGATAATTTATTGTAGCTTAACATTTGCATAGGTGTTGAAAACAAGTTAGGTATTTTAATATAAACATAAACCCCCCCCCCTGGTTACGCCTATGGTTGTATAGTTTTCAAATTAAAAAAATTGCACCACTTTATGATATAACGATGTTTAAACACACCCAAAAAATTTTTCAAAAGAAAACAACACGTGATAAAGACCTGCAATAGGCTAATTATGAAATTCCAGGTTTAAAAGGCAACAGCAAAAGTTTGGAAAAGACGCTGGAACAACGTTTATGAAATTCCGCCGTCAAAGTGTGTATTTTTAATCACATCGTCATAAACCGCAAAATAACACAACAAGCAATAATTGGATGAAATTCCGAGCAAAAGGCAGCAGTGAAAGTCACTAAGAAAATGACGTTGCATAAAATTTGAGCTTATTTTAAGAAATGCAAGTGTTCATCACAAGTGATTTGCTTTTATTTTATTCTTATCCTTTAAATATTCTTAAAATCTTTATCTCGAGAAAAATAGTTTTTGCTATTGTTAGGAAAGTAATTTTCATATTTATACATTTTAAGCTTGATGCGTAAATGAAATCATATTGGTGAAATAAAACAGCAGTTGGATTATGCTAAAGTTAGGATTATGCACAAAAAGTTTGGATTATGCACAAAAAGTAGTTACATAGTAGAAATTTAAATCAAAACATAATTTAAACACAATGGTGAAAGAAAACTTCACCTGAATGCGATTTGCATTAAATTTATTTAATACCAACAATAAAACAGAGTTTAAAACACTGCGGTGAAAATCTGCAAAAGAAAACTTCATCTGAATACGATTTGAGCTAGTTTGATAAAACACAGACTTCAAAATATTTAAATTACATTATATTTGAGTCTCTCAAAAATCGTAAGATTTGTGGGATTCATGGATCCATCCGTATGTGTTACATAAACAACTCTTTGAATCTGCTCTTTCTAAACCACTAAACTCGGTAAACTCAAAAAAAAGCTTGGATTCTTTTTACAAACTATTGTGATTTTACTAAAAGTTTTGCGACATATTTAGTTTACCAACTACTTACTTACTGTTAGTTACTTACTGTGTATTAGTTATAACTGTTAGTTTAGTAGGAACTTTTTTTATCCGAACGTAAAATGTTTGTCTAGTCTGGATTAGTGTTTACTATTTTTAATTTAATTCTCATTATTAAATTACCAAAATTAAACTTTCTACAGAAAACTTTAAAAAATATAATTTAAACAAACCTTAACATTATGGACCAAGACTTTACGGAAGGCAGTTGGGAGCATGTGCTTTGTCTTCTTTTTACTTCCATAACCAATGCTTGGCATTAAGAATTGCCCCTTGAATCTCCTCCTGACTCTGTTGTCAATACCCTTAGGTTTACGCCAGTTTTTCTGAAAAAAATTATAATTTTTATAAATATGATAATGGCACCTATTTTTGGAGACAGAAAGTATAACCATACATTTATATCCACCTGGCATATTATTCATATGAAAGTACAATTTGTAGCCTACATTATATAGATCTTGTATAATTGTTTTATCACTTTAAAGACTAATAAAAAAAGTCTTCATTTTAAACAAGATGGATAAATAGTAGGGGTCTGAGGGTACCTGAATTTTCGGGTGGGTCCAAAATATACTTTAAAATACGGGCGAGTATTTTGGCTATACCTGATAAATTCGGGTAGTGAGGAATTCAGTCCCGATAAATTCGGGTACCGTAGTAAGGAATTCAATACCCGATAAATTCGGGTAGTGAGGAATTAAAATGAATAATTCAATTTCCTTATAAGTAAGAAGCAAAAATGAATTGATAAAAGCTATTTCAATACACAAAATTAAGACAATGTGTCAACAATTGAAATTTAGAAAATTATCCAACCTTCTTTATTCATATTATAGGCCTAATCACAATAAACGATCTCGACTCGACAAATGAACACATATGGAATCAAGACGTCATGTTGGTTAAAACAGCAAGACAACTGTCGTTTACTTCAAGTCATAAAGAAAATATATTTATTATTCTGATGAAAAAAGTCAATAACCTAAACATTAAAGACACGTCTTGTGTTTTATGTGTGACATGACTATAATAATTTCGTCTTGCATAATCCGTGTGTATGCCTACTAGTCCAATATGTTATTATCTTTGTTGTATAATTCGTTACTTCAGAATTGACTAAAACCGATAATTTACGAAACCAAATTTTTACGAAAGAATCTTTTCTCTGACAACTGATACTGCGATATGATATTCTTTTAGCTTTCTAAACTAAGGCCAACATTTTGAATTGCATACAAGTATGTTACCAGAAATGAAATGGAAAGCCGAAATGTCAAAATTAATTTTACCCGGTCGACGTTAAGTTTTCGGCAGAAAGGATTGCTTAGTCATAATCTTTTGTTTTACTCTGTTTAGTAGTCTGTATTTTGTGATTCCGTGTTGTTAAGGTTGTAATGAAATTTAGATTCGTTCGTTTCGCATCACATTCAATTCCTTGTTGTTTACGATTTGTGTTAAAATAAATTATAATGTTTCTCTTTTTTGAAATGGATGTGTTATTTTATTAGTTTCGTAGTTTTTGTTAGTAGTTTTATTTTTCATTGTTTTTGTTCTGTGTAGTTTAGATTTCCTAAAATAGGCAATTTTATCACTAGAAATATCAGTGCAGCCTATCCTAGTACTGCCAGGCCTAAGAGTTTTGTAATCGTTAGCGATCATGAGAGGAATACCAATAAAAATCGAACGAAAAATAAATATGTTTTAGGAATAGGCCTAGAACAAATTTTTCCAATTGGCCTAATAATTAATAATTTAGTTTGGTTAGGCTGATTATGCTTTTAGTAACCCAATAACTTACTAAGCCATACAATAATAAACGGTACCAGGAACTGGCACATACTTTCTCACAAATACATTTAAATTACTAAACAGATTCACTGTGACTTGTAGGGTGAGGTAGGAGTGTTTTTTTATTAAAGTTGGAGATTAACTAATAAATATTATTATTATTACTATTATCTAGAGAGAAAACTATTCGATCGATTTCGAAAAAATTTGCACCAAACACGTCAATTAGGTCTTCATAGATGCACGTAAAATGGTTTTGAAATTTTTTTTAAAACAACCCGCTTTATGGCCAACAAACCCCCCAAAACAGTTATTATTATTATTAGCTAAACGAGAATTTTTAGAAAGATGCTGGTTTTTTAATATGGTAGGGCACATTAAAGGCTACAAATAAGCCAAATTTTATCAAAATCGTTAGAGCCGTTTTTCAATAAAATAATAATAACTGATTTTTTGAGGGGGTTTTTGGCCAAAAAGGGGGTTGTTTTTCAAAATTGTTCAAAACCCTCTTTCGTGCATCTATACAGGCGTACTGGACATGTCTGGTGCAAATTTGGTTGAAATCGATCGAATAGTTTTCTCTCTAGCTTTGTATACTTTTATTAAAGTAGGCGATTAACTAATAAATATTATTATTATTAGCTATAGAGAAAACTATTCGATCGATTTTGAACAAATTTGCACCAAACACGTCAATTAGGGCTTTATAGATGCACGTAAAAACGTTTTGAAAAATTTTGAAAAACAACCCCCTTTATGGCCAAAAAACCCCCAAAAATCAGTTATTATTATTATTACTAACTAAACGAGAATTTTTAGAAAGATGCGGGTTTCTGTATATCGTAGGGCACATTAAAGGCTACAAATAAGCAAAATTTTATCAAAATCGTTAGAGCCGTTTTTTTATAAAAAAATAATAACTGTATTTTTGGGGGTTTTTTGGCCAAAAAGGGGGTTGTTTTTCAAAATTGTTCAAAACCCTTTTTCGTGCATCTATACAGGTGTACTGGACATGTCTGGTGCAAATTTGGTTGAAATCGATCAAACAGTTTTCTCTCTAGCTTTGTCTACATACAGACATACATACAGACAGACATTTTGTAAAAACCACTTTTTTGGGCTCAGGGGGTCCCAAAACGGATATTTCCACAAAAATCTCAACATCGATTTTGTTTGCGATCACTATACTTTCTCTATACTATAGTATAGTGAGAAAGTAATAATATAATATTTATGAATTTTGAGATAAGTGCTAAATTCAGAAGAAAAAGTTGTTTTTACTAAATACAACATCATCACTTGCTTAGAGTTTTCGTTTATCACCTGACCAGAATCGGGTGAAATACTTCATTACCCGACCCGAGCCAAAAAATCACTACCCGCAGACCCCTAATAAATAGTCTAATTACAGGAAGAATAGTTGTTAATCAGCTACAGCAGCCTAATCGTATAGGCCTACCCACAAACCTTATATATTTTTCCAACCTCTACAACAATTTTTGTTAACTTTCTTAGTTAAAATAAGTTATGTTTCCAAAAGTAATTGTACTTCTATTAAAAAGTTTAAAACTAAGGTTATTGGAAAGTTAAGAAAATGTATAGGCCTACAATTCTGTAGAATCATTTTTAATCACTGCTAAACACAAAAATAACTAATTTCCACGCACTTAAGAAGTAAAGTCAATGATTTTTTTTCTGACAAAGAGCGCTGAATCGACTTGAGGATGCAAATTTTACGCCATCGACGCATGAATATCATTTGGTGTTGATGAAGCATGTTGTTTGACGTAATATAAGAGTGGGTTTACACCATCCGTTTTTCCCTACCGTTGCAACACATTAACCCCAATTAAACAAACATTGACAACACATTAATCCCAATGGGTCTGTTGTATTTGTCCGGTTTTGTTACCTTCACGTTTTCCATTAGTTTTGTGGGAGGAAACTACCGCAACAAGCGTCCGGTGAAACAGATACCATGTCCATCAGAAAGAAGGAATGAAGAGTTAGATACAACAGCTAGGCACTGGTAGTGTGCCACCTTCCGTTTGGGTTCATCCATTTTTCTCCCAAGTTTTCGCTATCTTGAAGGAATTAAATTTTTTTCACGATCTTTTTCTAGGCGATGCAGTACTAACGGACAGACTACGGGAGACAAAACGTACAGTTCAAACAACCTATAGGGGATAGGTTGTTCGAACTGTAGGTTTTCCCTTCCGTCTTTAGAAAAAACAGAACCGTAACGCAACGGAAGAAAAAAAAAACCGATGGTGTAATCCTACACTAAGGCGAGGTCAAGAGCATTTGCCGCGTCTAGGTGTGATATACTTTATACTTTCAGATTGAGCGTTCACGAGCAGATCAACGCTGTATAGAGCTGAGACTAGCAGATGTCCCCCCAAATTATTTAACCCTTAACAAATCAATACATTGATATTATTCATTTAATCCGCCTATTCCGAATTCCCGCTAAACCGAGCAGTGTTCGGTCCCAATTAGTTCGGAATAATAATGGGACCCTACTGTTAGTAGAAAAAGTGTATAAATCTTACAAAACGTTAATTAGTAATCTCTATCAAAACTAAGACTTTAAAACAACATTACATTAAATGCAATATTATGATATAAATGACAAGGAAGAGACATAACTTTGCAACATTGTCGAATTGAACATTTTTTCTATATAACAGAATAAAACTTGTAAAAATCATAATAAAAAAGTAGCCTGATGTATTAACTTATAGTCTCGGCGTAACTTTACTATTTGACTCTAGGCTAACCTAGAGCTAACAGAAATGCAAAAATAATAATTAAAAAAATACCTAAAAGATTCTAACCTAACCTATTTTGTCACAGTATGTTTACCTGTATTAAACATTTAACAGTAGAAGGTAAAACAACGGTGTTGAATGAAAAAATATTAGGCTATAGAGTCGAATAGTAAAGTTACGCCATAGTCTCTAGTCACAGTTTGTTTCCAATTAGTAAACATATATAAATCGATAACATTATTTGGTTAAGTTTTTTTCAATAACAGAATAAAACTCCTAAAATAATAATTAAAAAAATTGCCTGAAGTATTAACTTAAAGTTCTCTAGTCACAGTATGTTTCCAGTTCGTAAACATATAGGCTATAGGCCTAACTTAATAACTGTTTTAATGTTCTAATTATTTATATCCCCTCAACAAAATGGTTGGCTCTTGGCAATGTTAGGCCTAATATTGTTAATTCAACTAGGCTACTCAATTTTTAGGCATATTTGGGGTCGTTTGTTCAGTAATATACTTGTTTTAGATAGTTAAAATTTTATTTCGCAGCATCAGTAGGCCTATAGTTTCTTTATATTGCCTATAAAAGTAAAAATTAAGTTTTGTACCTTTCTATCTTTTGTTTAGTGCAAATGGTGGTGCAAGTTTACTATTCTACCCTAGCGTAATATTTTTGCAGACAACGACGTTTTATATTCTACTGTTAAATGTTGCATTTACAGGTAAACATACTGTGACTAAAATACTATAGGTTAGAACCTTTAGTTTTTTTTTTTTATATATTATTCTTGCATTTCTGTTGCCATAGGCCTAGGTTAGTTTAGGGTCGAACAGTAAACTTGCGCCCAAATGGCTAAACTTAACCTGTATTTTCGAGTTTTCTTTTTATCGTAGTTTCTATATAGGCCTAATAAGTATTTCCCCCGAAATTGTTTGATATTTTTATAATTAGTTTGACATCTAGTTTTAGAATAGGCCTATAATAAAATTTTCCCAAAACCCGGAGTCATCCACTCCTGCACTAGCCTAGGCCTAATCTATTTTTCTGCATTTGTTTCATTCATTTGTTCAATCAACTACCTAGGCCAATTGTTTGTTTTTTCTACTTAGGCCTAGGCCTTACAAATGTATCAAAAATGGCTGAAGTTAAGTTAACCTCCATATTTAGGAGTTATATTTCTCTCGTAATTTCTATAAGCTAACATTTTTTCCTGCTGAATATGAAACAATTTTAAACCCTCTGGTAACTTCTCTATTTTTACCTAGGCCTATATTGCCCACCAGTCATTACCTAGGCCTACTAGGAAAGATAGGCTAGGAAACATAAATAACATTACTTGACTAAACTAGGCAAGTAAGGATTGACTTGTAATGATGTCAACAAGTCTAGGTCCCATTTTAATTAACTAAGAGAAGCTAATAGAATTTAATAATGATCTAATAGAATTTAATAATGATATAACTATTTTTGATTTTGTTTATCCCTTACGACTAACCTAGGCCTTGACTAAGACTAGAATGATGATTAGTGCATGTAGGCTAAGTTTGATCTACAACTTTAATTATTTAAAAATTGTTAACATGAGTTACCTTCAGTTTAATGTAACGATCACTTTGATGCCTTATAAACTTCTTTGTTCTCTTCTTGAGAATATTTGGCCTATATACTGGTCGGATAGCCATGTTGAACCTGAACAAAAATCATAGGTTATAGGCTACGCAAAACTTAATAAAATAATTTGTACTATTACTGCAAAAGTGTCAATTATGAATTCATATAGTTAACATTATTGATGAAAATGTTATCAAATTTAAGTCAAAATCAACGATTACAATGGATATTTCTAATTCTAACAAGACTTACCGTGTAGATCTTCACCTGCTTACAGCGGTTTCACTCCACGAAGTTACCGGAAGGAATAATCTTAAAGGAACAGTACCCTACCATGATTGAATTGAAACATTAGAACGGAAGCAGAACAGTGCCTAAATAATTTTGGTTTTAATTACGAGACTCAAGTATTAATATACATTATACTTATAATATTATCTATTTATTTAGGAAATTTGATTGCCAAAGATATATTACATTTTATCTTCAGCTATATATGCAAATTAGCTAGTTTCTTATGAAAATGATATTTTGTATTATTTTTGTAAACTATTAAGTCTAATATAAGTCAACTGGATTAACATTGCTCTCCTTTTTCGACAAAATTAAGATACTTTTTGAACAGGGCCGGTGCAAGGGGTTTTCCTGAACATGCGAGAGTCATTTTTGGCGCCCCCTCTCTATACACAAAAACCCCTCCCCCCACCCCTATATATGTATATGTATTTATATATCTCCTTATTGCAATAAAAAATGGGTACATTATCAAATGTATAAAAATTTAAATTATTTAATTATATAAAATCAAATTAAAATATAACATCTAGCAACACTTTTAAAAATAAAATAAAATATAAAATATTTTCTATACATATACAGTGTATTATGAATATATATATATATATACATATATAGCATCGGTATTATTGACCTTCGATAAATATATGATAAAATGGAAAGTTAAGTGGGGGGAAGTGGAATACTGAAAACACCAAATTAATCATATTACAATATTTATTTTACATAATTTTACCTTTTTAACATCAAAAGGTAACATTGTAAGATTAACATTACAATATCACAAGTCAATTTGGTAACATCATGACAACGTGGTAAAGGTAAAGGGTTAGGTATAATTGTCAATAAGATAAGGTAACATCGGTAATTCGATAACATTGTAATATTGAGGTTAATGTTTAGTTTTTACATTAATATCACACACACATACAAGAAAGAAGTTAGTATAAAATGTACGGCAGTCTCGTCTTTAGGGGGGCAAATTTTTCACTGAAACCAAAGGGCGCCGATTTCGAATGGTTTGCGCCCTATACAACACTAGTTGTACCTGTACCTGATATTGTCTATCCATAAACAGGCGCCAAAAAGAAATAGGGCGATTTCGCGTTTCTTTTAATTCCCGAAAAAGGGGTAGCGTCTTTAAGAGAGCGAATTTTTCACTGAAACCAAAGGGCGCCGATTTCGAAAGGATGGCGCCCTAAACTAGTGTATGTGGTCTTTTGTGTCCGTAAAGAGGCGCCAAAAAGAAATATGGCATTTATTTTAATTCCCGAAAAGGGCGGTCGGGGAGGTCGCGTCTTTAGGAGGGGGGGGCGAATTTTTCACTGAAACTAAAGGGCGCCGACTCTGAAAGGATGGTGCCCTATAGCGGTGTAGGTTGTCTGTCCCTAAAAAAGCGCTAAACAGAAATAGGGAGTTTCTTTTAAAACCCGAATAGGGCGGCCACGTCTTTAGGCAAACATTTTTCGGTGCAAAAAAAATTTTCGGAAAATTTTGAAGGCACCTTGGTCTTGAACTTTTTGCTGGCGCGCCGGCGCCCCCTCCCTGGCGGCGCCCCATGCGTCCGCATGTTCCGCATGGTCCTTGCGCCGGCCCTGTATACTAGGCCAGTCGGTAGGGGTAATTTTAGACCAAAAGTCCCAGT
>JAGFPH010000032.1:1588941-1607447 GCA_018207615.1 Philaenus spumarius
AAAATATTGACTCCAAAAACGTGACCCCGATGCGCGACGATTTTTTATCTCTCAAAATCAGTTTTCCCGTACCCAAAAACGTATAAAACGTTACCCCAAACTGTATTTTCAAAAGTTTGTACCAATAAAATTACGAAGATTTTTACAACGTTTGTGAGTGCATAATTATATCGTGTTAACAGACACACAAAAATTATCGCAAGATTGCAATACTTCGGCATTTTAATGCGAGCCGAAGTAATAAAGAAAATGTGATGATGTTTTGTGGTTGATGTAAACAACAAAACAAAAGGTGAAGTAAGATGAAAGTGAAAGATAGCTTGCACTGCGCAACTAAGCAACCTTACTATGCCTGCTCCTCTACCCATAAATATAGTTCTTGCTTGGAAAACTGTATTTACACTACAAATAACAGTGTGTAAAACATAAAATTTTAATGTTTAGGATACACAACAACATTTCTTGTAGTCTGTTCTTTCAGAAGTGATACCCAGAGTAGGAATTCTAGGACCTCAACTCACCCTCCCGACCCTCTCGCCGAGCCGGCCGAAAGCAAACAATGACTCACCTACTGGCGCTGTTCCGCAGTACTGCAACTTTTTTTATTTCAAGTTTAAACTTAAAGTTTTCAAGTTTTTTTAACTCTACATAAAATGAGCCAAAACACGATTAAAATGCTTCCTAAACTAGGATTAACAGACATATTTTTTCAACTTAGTGAGAAACGTATGTAGCCTAATGTATATTTGTAACTTTGTCATTTGAACTATACATTTATTGTATACTAAAGACGTAGGACCTAGCCTATTCTACAGGCTGCCAACTACAATCTAATAAGATTACTACAATTAGTCATGCAAATTCTATGAATTACCTACCAGTGTTGAAACGTTATTTAAAATACTTGGAGGAATGTCCGCATACGAAATGGTTGCTCAAATACAATTAAGCTAGTCCAATTTAATAAAAACAGTGTTAAAATATTATTTAAAATACATGGCCCATGGAAGAAATTAACGCCCGATCACAATTAGCACTAATTTTATTAAATATCGGCGAAATTGAATATGACACAGTGAATTTTTACGAAAGATAACGAAGCCTGAATACAATTAGGCAAAATGTATGAAATACCAGTTATAAAATATAATTTAATCACCACAGTGAATGTCCACAAAAGAAATCGGCGCTCGAATTCAATGTGTGTAAATTTTATGAACTACCAATGTTAAAATATTATAAAATATAATTACAACTTACCGTCGTCAATAGTCAATTGTCGTATAAATTCTTCAAACGACGGCCGTTTCGGCTTATTCTGCCATTTTCAAGTTAAAATTTGTTGGATGAATTAATCCGTTGTCACACATCATATACACATTTACACACAAACATTCAGAATAAATTATAAAAAACACACAAAAAAATTTACTATTAAGAAATCACATGTCTCGTGGGCCCACTGTCTCGCACTGTACTGATGTCATCAAAGTTCACTGGGTTGCAATTTTCAATAGATTGTTATCAATTACGTGGTGGGGGGAGTTTATTTGGTCTCTGTTTCTGTTATAATTGTATCAAATAAAACATTGGAATCAAATCCAAGCTTTTCATGGTATGCGGTTCAGTTTTAAACATTTTATATATTTCATATTGTTCTAAAGCATTTAATAATTTGCCCTTTTCGCAGTGGTGGATTATTCTTAAGGTATGGTCTATTGTATTGTAATTGTGGTTAAGATTGATGAGGTGTTCAGTATATTTGGATTCAACACCTTGTAGGCGTAGAGTTTGTTTACTAGTGGGGATGTGCTCCTTGAACCTCGTCTTGAACGATCTACCCGTCTGTCCAATGTATTTCATCTGGCAGTCGGCGCATGATAATTCATAAACACCAGTGCTGTCAAATTTGTCTCTATTATTCCTGTTTGTGTTAATCATCCTTTGTAAATTATATCCTGTTTTAAATGCTGTAGTATATCCTTGTTTCTTAAAGATGTTGCTGACAATGTGCTGTAACTCTTCATTGTATTGTAACACTATATATTTATTCTCCGATTTTACCTTTGGTTTCCTAGACTTATTTTCTTGTTTTTTTAAAATTCTGTCAACAATAGATGGTGGATATCCATTTTTGATGGCAATGTGTTTAATAGTATTGATTTCGTTGTTGAAATCTTCTTTGTGCATGGGTATGTTACGGAGTCTGTAAACGAAACTGTTATAAGCTGCCATTTTGTGTGATGTAGGGTGGTTGGACGATGCGTGGATAGTATGGTCAGTATGGGTAGGTTTTCGATATATTTTAAAACTATGGCTTCCGTTTGACAATGTTATTGTTATGTCAAGGAAATTGATGCTGTTTTTCTGTTGTATCTCAGTTGTGAAGTTCAGGTTAGGGTGTAAACTGTTCAGGTATGTGGCAAAATTTGTTATTTGTCTATTTGTGCCTTGGTATAATACGATTATATCGTCTACATACCTGTGGTAGTATATGATGTTTTTGCGGTGTTTATTTACGTTATTGATGATGTGGTTTGTTTCAATGTAATTCAAGAATATTTCCGCCATGATGCTTGACAACGGACATCCCATCACTAATCCGTTGTCTTGGCTATAATATTTGTCGTTAAACTGGAAGTAATTCTGAGACAAACAAATGTTAAGTAATATTATTAATTCATCAATTGCTTCGTCTTTCATTGTTTTATTGGCTTTTAATATATTTGATAGTATGCAAACAGTTTCATTAACCGGGATATTAGTGTACAAGTTTGTGATGTCAAATGACACTAGAGTTGCGCCAGACTTGACTTTAATGTCTTTAATTTTTGATATTAAATCATATGTGTTTTTTAAATTGTAGTTATTATCAAATTTAACGTGTGAACGAATAATTCTATCCAAGGTTTTAGTCAATCTGGATGATGGCGAGCTTCTAAAGTTTACCAATGGTCTGATAGGGTGATCTGGTTTGTGTGTCTTGGGTAAAGCTTTCAAAAACGGGGTGAAAGGTTTAATCATTTTGTTGTGTCTTATCTCGTCGTCATTAAGTAAATGTTTGCATCTATTAATGGCTCCTTTAATTTGTGAGTTGAATTTACTAGTAGGATCTTTTTTTAATTCTTTTATACCATTGTTATTAAAAAATTCTAGCGTTTTATTTACGTAATTATCTTTGTGTATTATTACGGTGGTGTTACCTTTGTCAGCTTTCGTGATAACTATGTTCTCAGTTTGTAATTTCTTGCGCAAATTGGTGGCGACAATTTCCTCATGACAAGGGACTGTATTCCTGGGCATATTATTTCTGAGAATTATTGATTTGACCTTCTCATTTAAAAGTACCTTTTAAAAGACCTATACCTATACCTCAAATATATTAAAAGCCAATAAAACAATGAAAGACGAAGCAATTGATGAATTAATAATATTACTTAACATTTGTTTGTCTCAGAATTACTTCCAGTTTAACGACAAATATTATAGCCAAGACAACGGATTAGTGATGGGATGTCCGTTGTCAAGCATCATGGCGGAAATATTCTTGAATTACATTGAAACAAACCACATCATCAATAACGTAAATAAACACCGCAAAAACATCATATACTACCACAGGTATGTAGACGATATAATCGTATTATACCAAGGCACAAATAGACAAATAACAAATTTTGCCACATACCTGAACAGTTTACACCCTAACCTGAACTTCACAACTGAGATACAACAGAAAAACAGCATCAATTTCCTTGACATAACAATAACATTGTCAAACGGAAGCCATAGTTTTAAAATATATCGAAAACCTACCCATACTGACCATACTATCCACGCATCGTCCAACCACCCTACATCACACAAAATGGCAGCTTATAACAGTTTCGTTTACAGACTCCGTAACATACCCATGCACAAAGAAGATTTCAACAATGAAATCAATACTATTAAACACATTGCCATCAAAAATAGATATCCACCATCTATTGTTGACAGAATTTTAAAAAAACAAGAAAATAAGTCTAGGAAACCAAAGGTAAAATCGGAGAATAAATATATAGTGTTACAATACAATGAAGAGTTACAGCACATTGTCAGCAACATCTTTAAGAAACAAGGATATACTACAGCATTTAAAACAGGATATAATTTACAAAGGATGATTAACACAAACAGGAATAATAGAGACAAATTTGACAGCACTGGTGTTTATGAATTATCATGCGCCGACTGCCAGATGAAATACATTGGACAGACGGGTAGATCGTTCAAGACGAGGTTCAAGGAGCACATCCCCACTAGTAAACAAACTCTACGCCTACAAGGTGTTGAATCCAAATATACTGAACACCTCATCAATCTTAACCACAATTACAATACAATAGACCATACCTTAAGAATAATCCACCACTGCGAAAAGGGCAAATTATTAAATGCTTTAGAACAATATGAAATATATAAAATGTTTAAAACTGAACCGCATACCATGAAAAGCTTGGATTTGATTCCAATGTTTTATTTGATACAATTAAAACAGAAACAGAGACCAAATAAACTCCCCCCACCACGTAATTGATAACAATCTATTGAAAATTGCAACCCAGTGAACTTTGATGACATCAGTACAGTGCGAGACAGTGGGCCCACGAGACATGTGATTTCTTAATAGTAAATTTTTTTGTGTGTTTTTTATAATTTATTCTGAATGTTTGTGTGTAAATGTGTATATGATGTGTGACAACGGATTAATTCATCCAACAAATTTTAACTTGAAAATGGCAGAATAAGCCGAAACGGCCGTCGTTTGAAGAATTTATACGACAATTGACTATTGACGACGGTAAGTTGTAATTATATTTTATATATAACAATAGTCGGAATGGCGATAAGCATAATAAGTAGTTAAAATATTATTTAAATTCAATAAATTTATTTGAGCTAATTTTATGAAACGCAGGCATTAAAACGCAATTTAATATACAACAGGGTATGTCCGCGAAAACCCCTACTCCCGAGTGTTTTTTATATATAAATATATCATACCGGCGATAAAAATGAATTTAAAAAACAACGGCTAAGGTGCAAGAAAATATAATTTAGACGACAGTTGGTAAATTCATAAATGTGGAAATTAAATGTCGCTATTTGTGGAAAGGAATAATAATTCAACCACGCAGCTGAACCGCTGACGTGAGTTGAGCGAATTTCCAAAATTAAGTTTATAAGTTTTAGAGTTTCAACCAACAATTTGGGAAATTTATCTACTCACGAATGAGCTGAATAGCTGTGTGTACGAAATATATTAGTAGAATTTGTTTGCACCTAAGCCTCCAGCTTGACTCACACGCTGCTTTGCGAGTTTGCACCTCAACCTTGCGTCCTCGGGTTATGAACTGCTTCGCTCGCAGCGAACAAACTCGGCCGTCGGCCTCGGATGAGATGAGTACTAAATCACCCACGTGGATTTTAACCGAGTACTTTTATGGTATTTTGCGTTTTATCGATTTTGGGGGAACCAAGCGAGTTAAAAGTCGTGAAAAAAACAAAATGTGCAGATAGTACCTTATATTCATTTTTTTATATAAAAAAAATAAAAACGTTTCATTCTCGTACGAAAAATCTCAAAAAATAGTTACTTCCGGTAAAAAACCGCGCTTTCGGTTTTGGTTTTTTTATTTGTTAACGAACTCCTCCGAGTGACATAGACAACCAACGTTTGTACCAAATCGGAATTAAAATGCTGGCGCTAGCGTGCAAACATATATATGGGTACATATATTTATATACACATTTTATTGATACCCTAAAACGTGTTCTGGGGACCACGATCGGTGCTCATTTACTACTCCCGACCTTAGGTCTCACCATAAGGTTCAATGTAATAGCTCATCTTTCCTATACAAATTCGCTAACAAGTAAATCAAAAGTATTTCGTCGGGACTCCCACAAAAAGCATAAATCACGGGTAACGAAAATCCCGAAAATGTCCAAACTTTGTTGCCCCACCTAATATAAATATAATTATTATACTTTTGTTACCGATCTATAAAATTTGTTACTTTTAATTGCAGTAGACACCCTGATTCTACAGACACGGCACCAAACGAAATCGTAGGCGATTGACCTTGAGCATAATTCACCTTCTTGTACAAATAACTAAGCCTACACATATCAACACAAATAAAACAAAAATCATTTACTTAACAAAAGAAACAATAATTGTCTAAATATTTTGCTGGGGAATTTTACAGTATATTTGAATTGAAACTTGTTTTATGAATATGAATGATTAAATGATTATGCATTGAAAGTGTAATTTCACTCTAGTAATGGTTTGTTCAGCAATATACAGTACAGTACGTATTTTTTAAGTACGTGAATAAAAATAGTCAAAATAAATATTTTTAATCAGTACTTCAAGTAGCCGTATTCGTTGTAACAGGTGTCTGACAGGCAAATGATGACTAATCAAGTTGTCAAAAACCGGTTTCCAACCCACAGTGCAAATAGCGCAACTATCCCACCCCCTTTACACCAAAGACTTTGTCCTTGAACGGGTTCTCATCAACGCATATTCATAAACGAATTCAAGTTATTCCCAAATACCATTGTTGATGCAATTCTAGCAGAGGAATAGACGTATTTTTAAAACAGTGTGCTAGCTATGTTTTCGATATAACATACAGCAAATTTCGTAAACAAAATACATTATTTTAGTATTCATTTTTATACAAAATACTTTCAGCGGGCACCGGTCAGCTAAAATAATTTAACTTTCACGGTTATTATAATTATTTTAACGTGCAGGATATTATGAATGGTAGAGGTAATTTAGACAGGTTCAAAAATAAAACATTACATTTTTCAGTAAAAATATATTTTAATGTCAAATCCAACAGTGTTGATAGCAAGAAAGAGAACATAAAGGAAATGAATAGGATCGGAGGAATCAAAATTGTTTGTTTAATGATTGACAAAGAAGATTTCACCGCTCTTCTAAATTGAAATTTGTTTATGCTTTCTTATTTTCCGACCCTCCGATTTTCGGCAAAATTAGTTTTTCACTTATCACTTTTACTTTCACCCAACGTATGTCTTTAGTAGTGTTTCATTACAGTAGAAGAAATCAAAAGAGATGTGTAATCCAATGGTGTTCGTCAGAGAGACGAAAATTTTGCTAAAAACAACGAGTGTTCTACCGCATTACGTAATAGCGTCGTTACATAAAGTTTCCGGAATTCCCGTACATTTTCCGTATTTTCCCGGTGAAAAAAATTCCCGTATAATTCCCGCTTTTCCCAAAATTCCTGGTCCGTGGACACCCTGAACCAGTTAAAAAAGTTTTGAAGTTGCTCGAAAGTGGTTTAAATGAAAGATTTAAAATACCAAAAATAGTAAAACTTTTTCCTAATTTTCTTTTCTGGATCCTCGCTTTAAACTTGGTGTTTTTTCCGATTCCTCTGCCTCACAAAAAGCAAAACAAAACGCAATAGAGTTAGTGTCTAAAATGATTGGGAAAAACAGTAAATCAATAGTACCGGTAAAATCAAACGAACCTAATGTTATGCCTAACACTTATGCTGCCGACACACCTTCAACTTCCACAGCTACACCATCTACTTTCATCAATGCCTGGGATGTTTTTAGTCAGATATTAGCTGATCAAAATGTACAAAATAGAGGCACGTCATTATCTTATTTGGCAGATGAAATATTACAGGGGAATATCTCACAGACCCTAGTTAAAGCCTTGAAATTTGTTTATAATACAACATAATAAACTTACCAAGCTGTAGGATGATGGAATTCTTTCAAGAAAAATTCTGGTAACACTGGAGGATGTCTGGGCAAGAGTTTATTTACAAACATGTCCAGCTTCTTTTCAAGCGAATCATTTTTATCTGAAAATAATTTTTAAAAGGTTAAATTATTGAAATTATTTTGATAAGACTTTTCTTTTTTTTTAAGCTAATATCGGTTGTTTCATTCGGATTAACTAACAATCCAAGTTTTAATATTAGTGAAATATAATTTATAATAGTCTTTTGAAAAATGAAATTGTGTATATTGTATTGATACACTACTTTTGTTTCCAGTTAGGCTACGGCCACGCTAGGTAGGTGCTACACTAAGCGACAGTCGCGGTATCACAGTTGTAAAGTTGAGTGAGGAGGAGTTATAAAATAAAAAATGATTATTATAAGTAGTAGTTATTGCTAGTGATTGCCGTACGGTCTTACTTAAAAAAGAAGAAAAAGAGTACATTTGGAGTACTGAATAGTGTGCGTTTGAATCAAGGTCAGTTTCACACCATAATGACATTGCTCAGGGAAGATGGAGAAAAGTTTTTTTTTCTTATTTTCGAAAGAGCATATCATTGTTTGGCGAACTTTTGTCATACATTAATTTTTAACTTATTTATACTTTTTGTGGAAATTTGAAAATATCTAAAAAATAAGGATTTTTCTGAAAAAATTAAAAATTTGCAATTTAACAACTTCAAATTTGTAATGTTTAAAATGAGATAAACACTGAAACTGCTGGAGTATTAAGGCATGACACTATACACATTTAAAAAAAATATTGGTTAAGAAAATATACATAAATACCGCTTAAAAACTAACAATAATTTATTGCTGAATTTTTCAGCATTTTCACAAAATATTTTTGAGCTACAACAGCCAGCTAAATTTTACATGAAAGGTATTTTCAAGAGCTTCAAGAATTCACTAAACAACCTTTTAATTTATTTATTTATTGCTATTTTTATTGTTTAAATAAACAACTACACAATTAAAAACGTAGCCTACTTTCTTACTAATTTAACGTTGATCTAGGACTAAAACTGAAGGTAATTTTAAAAGTTATATACCAAAGAGGTCTACGTAAACTAATTTAATTGATAAAAATATCAGAGTCAAAGGCCATGGTAATTTCAAAAAGAGAAACAAGTTACAGCACTACTGAAAACATTGAACTAGCATCAAGCGCACATGAATCAGGTGGCGCAGAGAAGGGTGGAGGAGCAACCTGCCGCCTAACGTGGCCGGCTCCATTAGATAACATGGGGAACGTATTTGTCGCCGCGACCAGAATACGCTCCCGGACGCGTTTTGTTTGCTGTCGCTGGTCGTCTAGCGTAGCCGTATCTCTATCATTCAATGCATTCCACTTTTTTTTTTCAAGCTGAAAAGTATATTGGTTTAATAATCTTAGTATTCACAAAGTTTATATCACAAGGCTATATATATTCAAAAACTCTTAGATGACTTAATTTTAAAAAAAAGTGGTTTACAAAGAAATATGAATCCATATAAACAATGATAAAATAATAATAATTCGATCACGCAGCTGAACTGCTGACGTAAGTTTAGCGAATTTCCAAAATTAATTTTGTATGTTTTAAGGTTTAAACCAACAATTTGGGAAATTTGTCTACTCACAAAGTCGCTGAATATCAGCCTACTCCACTTAAAAATTAACTTTGCGAGTTTCCTCCTCTATCTTTCGGCCTCGGGTTATGAACTGCTTTGCTTGCAGCGTACAAACTCGGCCATCAGACTCAGATCAGAATATGCCCCCATCGTAAAATTCCCAAGTGGATTTGAACTAGGTTCATTTATGGTATTTTAAGATTTCATCTATTATGGGAGAACCAAGCGAGCTATGAGGTTGTGTAAACAAACAAAATATGCAGTATAATATCCTACTTTATTTATTTTTGTAAAAAAAACCCAAAAATGTCATTCTAGTATGAAAAATTAAAAAAATTATTACTTCCGGTCAAAAAACGCGCTTCCAATTGTTGGATTATTTGGCTAGCGAAATCATCCGAGCAACTTAGACAACCAACATGAGTACCAAATTTGGACCAAATCGGACTTAAAATGCGGCCGGTATAGCAGTATATATAACATTTAATGACACCCCAAAACTTGTTCTGGGAACCATGATCGGTGCTCATTTACTACTCCTGACCATAAGTCTCACCATAAACCCTCACCATAAAACCATAAAGTCTCACTGCAATAGCTCATCTTTCCTATCAAAATCCACTAATAAACAGCATTAGCATTAAAAAAGTTCACTTTGATTGTTCAGAACCGTAGTCAAATTAAATCTAAGCTCAGTCTCAGTAGGTACTCTTTTTTTATTTTCTGATCTAATCTTACAAATATGCAAAACATTATTTTATCTCATACATGTTCTATAGAAGTCTGCTAATTGTAACACAAAATTTCAGATAACTCAAAATCTTGTATTGAAGCAAAGTAATTAAAACCACAACAATCAAATTGTCAAACAATAAATTAATTCATTTTCTTCGTTCAAATTAAAATACATACATATTTATTACAGTAATGTGTGACTAGATAATGATCAACATATGAGAAATACAAAGAAATCTATTTGTTTTAGCTAGTATACTTACCACAGATTAACTTTTTGGTTTCTTTATTCTGCAAAGTAAGACCTTTCTCTTTATAAATCTTCATCATGATTGGCCTCAATCCTTCAAGGTTAGGTAACCATTCTATCAGCCCACAATCATCAGTCAGTGGAACAGCACTCTACAAGTACAAATTGTATTACATTCCATTATTGTACTTGTAGCCACATCCGATTGCTATTAATATAATATTAATATTTAGTACTTGCCTTAGCAATCCGTGTAAAAGTTTTATCTCACGTTTACAGCTGTTTCACCTTTTCATTCAGGCATCATCAGAACGATTACAAAAACATTTCTTTTTTTTTATGAACAAAAAAAAAACGAGAAAAAGAAAAAAAGGGAAAATTAATGAACGCATAGAAGAGTTCAAAATATATAAACAGACTAAAAATGATATTAGTTCATTGTTGAATGAGAAACTAAAATTTGAGTCTAATATAATCTATGACACAATAATATCTAGTTTAGATAAGAATCCCTCCCACCTACCTCTGATACAGGTTAGACAAAATGTACAGTACGCATCTTGACAGTAGGCCTACTACACGGGACAGAAAAAGATGCACAGTGAAAGTTACGAGTTAAGTGTTGTGTTTTGTGTATATTTATATCTTTTTATGTATTTTAAATATTGACAACGGGAACTACCCAGCAATCCTGATGATGGTTGAATAACCGAAATGGCCGTAGAAAGAAAAAGAAAAATTGGACTATTGTGACGGTAAGTCGTAATATTATTGTAATAAAATCAATAGTCGGAATGGCGAAAACAAATATGTATGTATATATTTTACTGTGCCGAACTGTAGGCCTAGCAGTAATTTTTTTAAAGCTAGTGTTTTTATAAGTACAGTACTTGTACCTACATACTGTAAACATACTTTAGGTATTTAATTACTATAATTATTTAATTACTGTACTGTAATAATCAAAATTGTGTTTTTACTATGTAAACTGTTTTCTTTTAATTACCATAATATGTCTACTGTTGTGTACAGAACGTCAATTTGTTAGCCTATGTAGTACAGGCCAATTTGTAGGTATATTGTAATACAAAATACAAGTCCAAACTGCTTGAAAAATCTAAAAATAGTATTCAACAATAATGGCTTTCATTGTTTTGGGCCCTTTGGCTATTTATAAATGATCTTGCTATATCCGGATTTTTCCATATCCGGATCGGCCGGTCGCCACATTAGTCCGAATATTGGCGAATATGACAGGTTCTACTGTACATTGTAGAGTGTTTGTTAAAATATTTGGTTTGTATAAGTAAAATAGCTAGGTGGTAGTACAAAAACATAATATTATAATATAATATATTATATAAAATAATATATTATAGTAATCGTTTCATTAAACGGGCGCATGCACATGCAGCGTACACAAATGTTCCGCTATTCAGCAATTTTAAATTTAACTTAGTTTTCCTTAATGTTATATTTGCGTTACCTCGTTGCATATCTGTATGTATGCTATGAATATATCCGTACAACGAATGGGAAAAATTTAATAGTTTTGTGTAGACCATCCTTAGAAATAAATATATATTTTACTTCATTTATTACAAGAGACTAAAATTAAATTTGTCAGCAAAAAAAATTATAGGTAAAGTAGTATATATTAACAAAATATATTTGGGCAGGCAAATTTTTTTCTGAATCATGCCACAAATTAAAAGCAAGTATTTATTATACGTTAATGTTTCAAGATTTTTTATGTTATCTGACTAAAAACTTCTAATTAGTCAAAATTACAAAACGCAGACATTTCCCGGTTTTCCAGTTTTTCTTTGACAATGGACACAAATGTAGATTTCAAATTAAAGAGCTACTTAACTAAATGTTTACTCACATAAGTACGTATATGCAGACCTCTGTTCCTAGCCTCTGGATCTCTATGTAGATAAAGGTTGATTATAGAACTAAATTCCATCATTCTCGCATCTAGACGTATATCGTCCTGTAGAGAAAAAAACATGATTTAGATTTAAACTATCCAAATTAAATATTATACCACAAAAAATAATGTAGCTACCAACAAAATTGATACAGTACTTCCTTCAACACCAAGTATTCAATAAAATTACTATTAAAAGTAGTTTATTTTAGACGGCTGGTGTTGCAAAACTTTTGGCGTACGAGTCTTGTTGCATTTGTCAGGTTTATTTAATCTAATATTTTCCTCTGTTAATTTAACATAACACAATCTACTATTTTTAATGGTAAACATTAGTAATACATTTTAATTTGGTTAAATTTTATCTTTGCAATATACTAGTAAGTGGAAGTAACATAGCGTACAGAACCTGAATGCAACTAGGCTCAAAACTGAACAACTATGTCGGAGGTACTAAAAGTAGCAAGCTAGTGATACTGTAACTGATAATAGTCAGACCTAAAATTAATTTGTTAAAATTTGTACTAAATAGATTGGAGTTTATTACTGAGATTAACTTATTATTCACAATTAATAGAAAATTAGAGTCAAATAAGCAGTATAACAACCTCATATATTATAAATTTTAATAACATCACTATTCTTAAATGAATTCTTAGCAGAATGAGTTAAGTTTATTCTGACAAATATTTATGCTATGCCTGCAGCATCGGCATATAGTTAGATTTCAAATATGGAAAGTGTAATGAAACAACTCACTTTAGGTTTACACAGAAGTGGATGTTCTTTGCCATCACTTCCAATGAGTATAATCTTCTTGGGTCTTTGAAGAGACGTTAATATTTGTACTTCGTCCTTCATTCCAGATATATAAACTACATCTCTAAAACATATTTTTAGTAATTAATTTCATGAACTTTTTTGAATAAATAAATACAAACCCTATTAAAAAGTCTAAAAAAGTTAAAGTTGGAAGCAGAACCAGGAGATCTGAGGACAATGATAATAAGAAATTGAGAGAATATAAAAGACCAAAGAGAATGCAGGCAAGGGAGCCTACAACTGTCTTTACAATAAAAAAATTTAAAGAAATATACACAAAAACTTTATGAAAGGTGAGACATACATTAAATTTAAGGTGCATATGATATAAAAATTCAATTAAAGGTTAGAATTTAACAAATTCTATTTCTGACTGATATCACACATGCACAGGGTACAAAATAATGGCAATACATTTGATCATCACTTTAACGGAATTTCCATACAACGAACTAGCTTTGTACTCAAATTATGATGCTACAATATACAGGAAAACACCGTGATGTCATGATAACAGAGCTTTCCATTTATTAAAAAGAAAGGCAATAAAAAATGTAACAATCAATTATTTTTTTGCACCCAGTTTGAAATACTAGAAGATATGACCAAAATTTAAAAACAAAAATGTTCAGCTTTATTAAGTTGATTGCTAATTGAAAGTTTTTTAGATATGAACTTTCCCCATAAAAAAATATTTTCCCTAGATTGTTTAGGTGTGAAGTGGGGGCCCCCCGGGTTCAGTTGAACAGGTGTCTAAACCAATTCACTAGCACATTAAACATAAGCACAGGTGGTCTGTTAAAACCTGTAAAACTTATTCCGTCCTTAAAGTACGATTTAAAAATCAAAATACAATGTTCTATTTGTGTTTAGTAAGAATGAAAAATTACAGTTTTTTAAAAAATGATTTAATTAGCAAGAACAGACTTATGCTCTTTTTTGGGCTTGGTTAAAAACAGTTTGTTATCTATATACATCACATTTGATATTACATCACATAAAATATTAACTAATATGAATCTAGGCAATTGAGACAATAGTACAACATACGTAGGAAAAGGAGAATGTTCTTTGTTCATAGTCCTTGGAAGGGCGATTGTGCGAAACCTCTGAAGGGGAATTAGTATTGAGGCTGTATCAGGGTGAGTTACTACTTGATACAAAGGAGGATACAATGTCGTGATAGATTCTCTGATGACTTCTCTCTGAAACAAGAAGGTTAGGTAAATATCACAATAAGTTTTTTATAATTAAATTAAAGATACTATCCATGACTTCATTTTTGAATTTTACAAATTCCTATTTCATATGTTACGTATATTTATAATATACATATA
Source organism: Philaenus spumarius (assembly GCA_018207615.1). Classification (NCBI taxonomy): domain Eukaryota; kingdom Metazoa; phylum Arthropoda; class Insecta; order Hemiptera; family Aphrophoridae; genus Philaenus; species Philaenus spumarius. Next base: position 1,603,456 of record JAGFPH010000032.1, read on the forward strand.
CATTATTTACTAATTGTCAATGTTTGTTAATGTTTTCTTTGTAAGTGTGTAGACACATTTTTTTTTAAATGATACTTACATTTTGCATACTGTCAAATCAGTAAAAACAAAGAGAAATAAGGAGGCATTTTACAAAGTTATTCAAGTTAAACCGGAACCAGCAGATTTTGTTAGATTTTGTTATAAGATAAAAGTTCTTAATATTATCGCATGTCACTTGCGAATAAGGGCAGCACTGCACGGTAAGATGATAAGCATGCTTGAAAGAAAAAACATCACAAATTATGTTTTTCATCATACCGACTATTGTTATAAATTAATATAATAGGAACTTACCATCATCAATAGTCAAAAGTCGTGTTATTTAAACGACGGCCGTTTCGGCTATTCAGCCATTATCAAGTTGTCGGGAGGAGTCACTCCGTTGTAGTACAGTAGGCCTACCGGATATGCGATTGTTACTATGTCTTTTAAGGTTTAAGTGTTCATGACAACGGAGTGACCCTCCCAACAACTTGATGATGGCTGAATAGCCGAAACGGCCGTCGTTTAAATAACACGACTTTTGACTATTGGTGACGGTAAGTTCCTATTATATTAAGAAAAAACATGTTTCTATGAAATTTCTTCTAAATAAAGACACAAAACCGGTTGATATTTATAAAAGACTCAATTAGGTATGTTAATGATAATCATAGCAGCAGTAAAATATTTGTATGATGCAAACGTTAAAAAGTCTGTAAATCAGCAAACGGCTAAGGTAGTTCAGAACCACAATAGTTACTCCACTGAACAGAAGATCTGATCATTGTTAACAAATAAGTTCAGTAGGTAAGTACTCATTAGGCAGTGAGAAAACTTTCTGTCTCAGACTGAAACATTTAAAAGTTATAGGAATATACTGACACGGAAGGTGCAAAATTTGTCAATTGAATTGTTACTTATAATAAACTAGACAAATCAATTTAAACCAGAATCAGCATTTACATTTTTGGGGGTTTTTTTACCCCAAAGATTAATCTTTTGGGACAAAAATTACGCACAATTAAATTAGATTTTTTATCTCATGGTGTCATCATTAACAGTGATTTTTTCCAAGGATGCACTTGCGTTAAAAAATTTGTAAATTATTTTTATAACATTAGTCACAACTTCACTACTGGCACTCTATATATTGCTAGTCATTAAGAAAAAGGAATACAAATTCCTCGTTCTCTGATTAGCAGCAAAATAGAAAATGTGTTTAGTGAAGTAAAGAGAAGGAAACTCAACATAATTTACTTGATTTTTCTTGTTCCACAAATTAGTGTATGTCACAATTTCTTCTAGAAAATATTATTGTCAGGCAAATATAATTACCATGCATCTAACAGTGTCAAAATATTTTTAGCTTCTTTTATAGTGTCTAGTAATTATGATGTTTTACTATATTGCGACTAGGTATACCTCCCATTTTATAAATACGTTGAACATACCACTTTGTAGCATTGTCTTTACTCATTATAAAAGGTTTTCCTTGCTGCATATTAGAGTATAGTGTAACATTAGACATATTATTTTGTTCATTTTTTGAATCACCAGATTCCTCACTGTCAGTCACAAGGTCACTTTCCTCGATGTACTCCTAACCCACTGATAATTCACCATCGCTGACACCATCACTTTCTCTATGCTAAGAAGCAGTTTTTCAATTTTTATTGTTCTTTAGGATCAATTTTGAATAAATAATTATAACAACTTAAATCACAAGAATACTTAGTCTCTAATATGTACAGTATTTATACGTTATCTAGATAAAAAATTTAAAAAACATATTTACAACCGACTGTTTATACAAAAACAAATAAGAAGAATGAGCACTCGCTCAAGGAAGAAGAAACGACCGCATCCAATACAAGGGTTTAGTAAACAGATTACAAGTACTGTTGGGCATCAACTAAATTAAAAGCTTTGTATACCTCGCCTCCCAAACTAACTGGGAAAGGAAAAGAGGGGAAGTTTGTTCATGGTCAAATATTCAGAATCCATAAATATTTGATTATTATATTTTAGTGCGGTTGAAATGATCCTGCAAGTTCTCAAGGGTAACCCGTATGAAAATTTAGCTGGCCGTGGGTCTCATAGTCGTGTAACTACCACGGGTTATACGGACATACATAAAGCATTTCTACAGACCTTAAAAAAAAAAAGAAAGAAAGGCTAATGCCTATAAACTGATGAGTATTGAGGTGTGTTTTAGAAATTTGGTTACTGTTTTTTGTATTTAAACAATACATAATCACAATTGTGTATGATGATTATTAATAGTCAGAATTTAAATAAAGTAAGTTGGGTAAGAGTGACAACTACCAAGTAAAATTCAATTAAGTTTGTAAAATTTATAAAATAGGCTGGTCTAGGTATACATGGATTAACTTACAAAAATCTTTATTAGAAATGATCACTGGGGTTACACCCAAGGGCGCCAATATGATATTTTATAGAGGGATGGCTAGACCGGGGTATGGCGTTTAAGGAATACCCTCCCCTCCTTCGGCAAAAGGGATTCAGGGAAATTTTTGACCTCTCCCAGAAAACTTTGAAAATTTGGGAAGTTAATTTGGCGGTTTGGTGAAACATTAACCCACACCACAGCATTGAGTCTATACCTTTATACCGTCAATGAATACACAAAGACTTATAACATTCCGAGAGGCCGCACTAAGTAGTGACTCAGCAGCTCATGCTTGAACTCTTGTAAAAAATAAAATTAGTATAATATGTAAAATCAAACGGCACATATCATTTAAAACATATTTTAGTGCTAATCTCTTAAAATAAAAATACCTGACTATAATTAATAATATGCATATTTTCCTTTCCCTGGCAGCTAGAGAGGGGGGGGCTCTCTCTATACTGTACATACATTACAAAATTTACATAAACAATAATTAAGAATATTAAACTAAAACCTACATTCTTGTTGCCATTAAACAGGCATTTACTTTACTTATAAAAAAATGTATGCTTTGCTGAACTTAAGTTCTAACTTACCCGACTCACCACAGTTTTGTTTGCCAATTCATACAGCTTTTCTGCTAAGTCTTTGTAAACCTTTATTAATTTAAATAATTCAGGACGTTTTTGGATCTCATGAGAGCGTAAAACTTCTTCACAGCGGTTCTTGCGGAACATAAACTTTGACTGCAAAAGATTAATTGAAATATTAAAAGAAAAACCAACAAATAATTAACTTTCTTAATTGAGAGCTGCTAAATAATATGTAACAATACTCAAGGTGGCATAAAATGTACTGGTACCATATCATCTACATTATTTACTTACTAAGAGAAGCACCTGTGCAATAAACAATATTGCTTAAAACATATTATCATGCTCCACCAAGATTATAATAATAATATGTAGCATTAAATTAATCGAGAAGATTAATCATACCTTATACATTGAGATAAACATCCACAAAGCTTGACCTTCGTAATTCAATATGATATTTACTATAATATGCTTTAACATCATGTAGCATTGAATTAATCAAGAAGATTAATCATACCTTATACACTGAGATAAACATCCACAAAGCTTGACCTTCATAATTCAATATGATATTTACTATAATATGCTTTAACATCATGTAGCATTGAATTAATCAAGAAGATTAATCATACCTTATACACTGAGATAAACATCCACAAAGCTTGACCTTCATAATTCAATATGATATTTACTATAATATGCTTTAACATCATGTAGCATTGAATTAATCAAGAATATTAATCATACCTTATACACTGAGATAAACATCCACAAAGCTTGACCTTCATAATTCAATATGATATTTACTATAATATGCTTTAACATCATGTAGCATTGAAATAATCAAGAAGATTAATCATACCTTATACACTGAGATAAACATCCACAAAGTTTGACCTTCATAATTCAATATGATATTTACTATAAAATGCTTTAACATCATGTAGCATTGAATTAAT
>JAGFPH010000032.1:1629546-1652488 GCA_018207615.1 Philaenus spumarius
GATATTTACTATAATATGCTTTAACATCATGTAGCATTGAATTAATCGAGAAGATTAATCATACCTTATACACTGAGATAAACATCCACAAAGCTTGTCCTTCATAATTCAATATGATATTTACTATAATATGCTTTAACATCATGTAGCATTCTGGTGAAGGATGACAGATACGTGAAATCAGCTGTGAAAAGGCTGTCATAAAGATATATGGCGGTAGTCGATTAACATAACATTCTGAAAATAAATAACCATACAGACTTATTTTAATAATATATTCTGTGATTATAAATCATAAATTCATATAAAAACTACCACATATATATATATTCCAACGGAACACCGTTTTTAACCAGTTGAATAATGTTTTCGGACCCCACTTTTTTGGGACGCCGATTTCTTCAACGGTCTTTCGTTTGAGAATAAGTTATTTCCACCTACTGGAAGTTTTATAGGCAATCTCGCTTTGTGTGGCCTAGGTGAAATAACTATGTGTCGAATATTCATTTTTCCGAATATCCCGACTAAAAAAAAACTTCTATGTTATACTTCCAGTACTTTATATTTGAATCTAGCTCAGTTAGAACACAAGTGAATGATTTTACTTTTTGTAAACCTCTGAGTAGTGAGTACACTGAAACTAACCTTGTAAATTGTTTATTTGTGCTTGCAAATATTTTATAAAATTTCACTGTATCAATAATTCTTAATCTATAACTCATAAACTATTGGGATATTTGACTACTAGGTATTTTTTGTAAATAATAACTGTTTTATAAAGCAAATAAAATTTTAATAATTCCTTTTTTAAAAATTTCAAACATAAAATAATATTTTTGGATTTTACTTTCTCCAACAAATACAAAATAATCACTTTCTTTTCAATTTTAATAATAATTTCTTAAACTACAAGCCAGAACCAATTATTTACCTAACTATATTTTATTTTAATATTTTATACTCAATTTGATTTAATTTATATTTTAATAAAAGATTTAATTTGAATTTACGATTTAAGGAATTTAATTTTTTAATTAATAATACAAATATTTTATCTAACATCCTAAGTAACCTAGTATTTAAAATAAATTTATTTGAATTTACTTCAGGCAAATTTTAACAGGGACTAACGTATTTACGTTTCTACCGACCTTTTCACAACTGTCCAGGCGTCGCGACGTTTGATATGAAGTCCGCGAGCGTTGTTTAGCGATGGCAGGCTACAGATGCTCTGCGTGCGGGTTAAGTTGTCTCGTTGATGACGATAGATTCCTGTAGGGTTGTCTGGAAGAATGTTGGATGAATTCTTAAAGATGGTTGGGGTGATGTCGTGTCTGAAGTCCCGGTTCGGCTATTCCCTCGATGTTAAAGTTGCATGTTCTAGTGGTCGCCTGGTGATGTCCTGGAGTCCTATCCGGAAGCTATACGAATCACTCCATGTATCAGCTGTTCTGCAGGCTATGTTACGTCTCCAGAATAATCCAAGTCAGGCCAACTTTGTAATGACTAAGTTGCCACTGACGTTCTTGTAGATTTAAGTTGTGTCTATTGCTGCATTCCAGATTAATATCGCAATGACGTATCTTCACACTTGTTATACAAATTATTTGGTTAACGAAGAAAATACTTAGCTTCTTGCATACTATAGTATTTTATAAAAAACAAGTAACAGCTCTCGATGTGTTCTCTTACACCGCAGAAATAACAGGCTTGATGTGTCCACTTACATCGTAGAATTAATAAGGCTCTCGAGTTTCCCCGAGCAATCGTTTATATAGACTTTTTCGGCACTACTTCCAAGCCAACTTAAGCTTTCTATCACTGTATTTCTAAAAGTTATTAAAATTCGATTTTTCAAGAATTTTAAACTCCTAGTCTATGTTATTTTTTATTCTGAATTTTATATTGATTTTTCCTTTATTTTACGACTTGATTTAGTCATTGTTTTACGTAAATTTCCTTTTGTTTTTTGAGTACCCCCACTTTCGCATGTTGGTATATCTGCTCCCCCTCCAGTCGACTCATCTCCAGCCAGCCCCCTCTGCCGTTCCGCTAACTTATCTCGCTCCATGCAGTTTTGGCTATTGAAAATCCTTTTCTTTTGTAACTCCTCCCGGGTTTTCCCGATTTTCTTGAGAGTGACATTTTTGAATTCAGCTCGTTGTCTTCTTTACACACGAACCGCGAGCGTTTTTCCGCGGCGATTTATCCCGGAAAAGTCTTTGTTTTTTCCGGTTTTTTGTTTACACTTCTTTATGTCCTTTCGGTTTGTGTTAACTAGCCGGATTTTCACTTTGTTTCTGCTTCTGGTTGTCTTACTGTGGGGTTAGGGAGTTAAACGATTCTCTACCCACTTGGGTTTTACTTTACTCCCGAAACATATTTTAAATACTGGATTATTTTTACATAACTACGTTATCAACCTACTATTTACCGTTTTGAGTCAATAAAAATTTAAGTTTAACTTTTTATTTTGCTGTAAACGTGCAAGTTCTATCACCTTTTTCCTTTCATGAAATTTCTGGTTTTTCTTTTTAATTATACTTTTTGTTTATCATTACTAAAACTTGTTTTGGTTAGAATTTAAAAAACTTTCTTTTTTACCTACTTTTTTATCATTTGAACTTAGTGGATTAACATTAACTTTTTTATTTAACAAAATTTTGCTAAAACTTATTTCACCTTTATTTTAGGCCTTCTTATGAAAAGCCTAAAAAACCTTTTCTTTTTCAATTTTGAGGAATTTTGAATTTCTCCCCATACTTTAATAGCTTGTACCTTACGTAACTTTGTGACTTTATATTATCTAATCTTACAGTAAATACACCCGCGGTTAGCGTAATGCATTTCCTGAAGACATTTGTTTTTTATTTAATTCCTGGATTTTGGCTTCCCGAAAGAATCTTTAAGTATTTTTTACAAGTCCTTATTCCTTTTCGAACAGGCAGGGTCCAAGAGTTTAACTTAGCCAGATAACGACCCTCCTGCGTCAACATGATTTTCGTGACCTACATGCGGCTTTAGCCCGTGGTAAGTCCGAACTATTCAAATTTATAAAATTAATTACAAATTCAAAATCCAGGACCTATAACGGGTTGTGTCCGTTGTAATATATATATATATATAAACAGGGCTAATAGGCCCTATGGCCTGCTTTTTTAGTCATCAAAGCAGGGAAAAATAAAATTCAGGTACCAAAAATTAAAAAAAGACTTTTCCATAAGTTATGCCATCTTATTATATTTTTTGTAACATACCTCTACTATATGCCGGTTAAGAGAATACCAGAAATGTATTCAATATTCATATATATGTTTTAAATATGTTCAATGTTTTAACTCAGGAACAGCACTTCTTAGACTAAGATTACATTTTTGGAAAAAATGTCAGTGAATCATTTTTTAGGCGAATGAAAAGTCCCATAATTTAAATACTTAAAGTTTGGTAACAATGTCTAGGACTTAATGTTGAATATAAAAAAGTTAAAGTAATTTTACATTTGAAGTTTTTAAAAGCAATACAAATTATTGTGCTAAGGTTGAAATAGTCAAAGAAAATTCGTTCAGACAATAGATTTTGGTAATATTTAGAAGATTTATGGCAATTTTGTTCGATACTGTGTTTATTAAGATACTAATGAATTATTATTTGATTTCAGCAGCAAGGTCAGTAAGACAGTCACCTACCAATAGAGATAGAACCAATTCAATTTTATTAGATTTATTATTAGCTGTTATAAGTTCTTACTTACCTATAATCCCAGTTAACTTCAACAAATGAGCCTTTTTCTCAGCCACATTACCAACAGCATTTCGACCTGGTTTAGTCTCTCCTGCTAGTTTTGCCCCACAATCTAACCAAACACTTAACATCCGAGGCACGGACTGGTAGATGTATTCACAGCCATACTCTAAAGATTTACCAAAGTTGTTGATAATGCGTGTTTGCAAATCTCTGAAACAACCAAATTGCTGAATTCAACAAATGTTTTAATAAAGCCTGATGTATAGTCATTGGTTGTACTGATATTTCAGAATCAGCAGTAAACCAAATATTATATTTTTACCATATTTATCAAACTTAAATTTTATAGACTTATGTTCCACCTAATCAGAACATAAACACAAATCCACTGAAACCAGCCCAATCAATCATACCATTAACAAGTTTTCCAATCAGCCATAACACACAAAAATTAAACGCAATGGTTTTGTAAATAATATACTTTTAATCATACACATGAACACAAAAGAATTCAAACAACAAATTAAAACTGTTACGTTTGTACAGTGGTAGCTTTTGGCCCAGGCAACATGTGGGTTCACTGTATCGCTAAGTAGGAAATGTGTGTGACCTGCTAGAAAAAACTGCGGAGTAAATGCTGTTTCGAACTACACACATAGATCGGAAACGAACTGAAGCCTTTGAGTTTCAGACAACAGACTAATTAATTGCAAAAGAAGAACTCCATCCAGGTAATATTTAAAATAACACAAATATGCACTAGCGCTAGTTCAGTATATACAATACAACATACATAATACTTACTGAACTTTACTACTGCAGTCTGTATCACTAATTGCACGCAATACTTTGTATTCATACTGTGCAAGGCATACGATACTCTTTTCCCAGAATTTATACACATCAAGTGCTTCTCTATAGATAGCCAAGTTTTTGTCCAAATCTTTGTTTACATTTTCATCATTGTAAGTGGCTATCAATAACTTCGCCTAAAATAGAAATCATTGTTAGATGTTTTCATTAAAATGTATGTGATTTACAGGATTATAAAAACGTCAGCCCTATTTCATGAATATAATGTATAAAATTAATTGAATTTTACAAATTTACAAGACTTAAACATTTTCTGAATGGTTTTAAATCGGTCTAACCATTCATGTAAATTGAATCCCAAGCAATTTCTTAAAAATTGGTCCACTTACAGGAATGTCTTAACTTCAACAACGTTTAAACCGTTTCAAAAATTCAGAATCTATATCAGTATGTGCCACATTTGATAATTTTTTTCTCCATCTTCAAATACGTTTAAATTTTATTCTTGTTTTAAAAATTATATCTACAATCGAATTAACTATACCGAACTCACAACATACATCAGATATTTTACATTCACAAGCTCTTATTACATAAACTTTCTCTTAAATAAATAGAAATATTGTTTAAGGAACTAGGTAAAAATAAATAAAAATATATATCTACCAAATTACTAAAACACAAAAACTGTGACAGTATGTTAAAAAATACTGTAGTGTTAGACTCACATACAGAGTCTGCAGTATGTTGATTTAGGTTCATACAATGCAAAGCTTCAAGCACGAAATGGTAAGTGGGGACAAACATCTGGTCACTACTATCTCACCAGGCTAAACGACTGAGTAGTTTTACAAACATGTTTGTCTCATCCTAACTAGTCAAGCTGGGTAGTTATATACAAATACATGGTAACTGAGAGGTAAGTTAATATATTATCAATATTGAATAGTTATTACTACAGGGAATTACCTTTATAACATATTTGTTTAAACATTAACTAACATAATATTATATTAGAAATATAATTAATAAGAAATTTTGTTCAACTATAAACAGTTTTTACACGATAAAGCTTCAATTGTGTATTTTACATTTAATATTAAAAATGGATAAGGTTTACAACAACATAAAATTAAATTTATATTCATATACAGTTTTTCACTTTTTACAAATTAAATGTTTACTAACTCGAAAAGGGGATTTTTATTTCGTTTCTGAATATGAGTGTAGTAGATACTTTGATGTTGATTTTTGAATCATAAATAATTTAACATGGCTAGAATTGAAGTAAATTTCACAGATTTTATATTTATTGGTATTTTAACCAGTGTTATATTAAATAACACAAAATACAATTTAAATCTATAGTGTGTATTGTTCGATCTCTAAATATGTTTTCTGATAGGGGAGCCTCATTTAAGGCATAATCTAAGACATTATTATAATTTGCTTCAAAAGGATCATTTTAAAGTAGACTTCATTTGTATAAGGAAATATTTATTTTGATTGTATGTTTATTTGTTAAACAAATTTGGAACCCTTATCAGCTTGAAAATCCCTTATAAACATAATTAAATTGAAAAATTGAATTTCATTCTACAAAAATATATTAGTAGTAAAATAAAATGATCTGAATATGAAGATTAAATTAACACCCATCTTCCCTGTTTAAAAAAATATAAAGTTAAATATCTAACGGCCAGTTTCTGAGTCAGAGTGTTATATGTCTAAGATTAGAGTTCTAAATCAAAACCCTTATTTTGTTCATGAGTAATAAGTATTGGATTTAGAGTGAGAAAGAAAGATTTTCTTCTATTGTACTGGCAGTCTTGTAGAATTGATTACATGACCTTATTTGGTAGAATGCAAATACCAATCAATTAAAATAACATTTACTATAATTTACATTAGTGGATTTATTAACTGTATGAGTCTGATTAACATTGCTCTAAAAAATGATGTATTATTAAATCATTGAGAAGCAAGATATTTTTAGTGTTTCGGCCATGAAAAAAAAAACTAAACATAAGAAAATGCATTAAAAAATATAACATTATTTGATGAAAAAAAATAGTTTAAACTAAAATCACATCCACTCAAAGGGAAGATTATAGACTACTTCCACACTAAGGATATTTTTGTGGCATATATGACTTGTAAATAGTTAAGGATTAAATTTTAGTCTAGGATTTATAAGTGAACGGCCAGGCAAGTATTTTTTTTTTTTTTTTTGACTTAAGGGTCTGCTGTAGTGGCGGCCATCTTGGATTTTTATCCCATAAGAGCAATGTTAAATTTTAAACCATTTATTTCGTTTACTTTTTATCATAAAATTGTTTGCAAGGTCTCATTTTAAGCACAGTCACAATACGCATCCGTCTTACAATTTACATTTTTTTAAAATTTGTTATGTAATTGACATTTTGTGAGTACAAAGTTTGATTTTTATTTTTTTTCCTAACACAATAAAAAAATAATAATGAAACATAATTTGCAAGCCGGATCCGAAATTTTATAAAGAATATTCAGTTTTTTTCAACACTCAACTACAAAAGATAGACTTATAAAATGGTTTGAAATGAGGCAATGTCAGCGCAAGAAATTGCACTGTTTAGATAAGGATATAGTGAGAGGCGCTAGCGTTTCCTGTTGATTTCTCGTTTACTGGAGCAGACCCTTAAGGATTAAATTACCTTTAATCTTATACTAGTGCTAATCTCTGAGCCAGAATTAAAGGACACCCGTAACTCTAATGCTACTAACCTCAGCACATATCTTTCTATCTTCTCGCTTCTCTGACTCAGGCATAGATTTAAAGGCAGAAACATCAGGAAAATGATGCTCAATGCCCCTTTTTAACGTGGTGAGAGCAGCATCGGGTTCAGCTTTTGACCAGAGTAGTTTAGCTTTCTCTATAAACAATCCTTTGGGCTTATAATTTTCAGCTGTTAGAATATTGGAGTAAGCTTGTTGGAAACTGTTTGATCTAATCAAGAACAATGAGAGACAATTTCATATAGATCACATAAAATTCAAATGTAATTTAACAGATTTGAAATGATGATATTGGACAAATTATAACTATGACAAGAAGTAGGCCAAATCTCATTTACCCCTTTCTGAAGACTAAACATTTTTATAGCACATTAAGATTTAACTATTTAAAGACTGGCTCATAAATACATTTCTCACTTTACTAGCTATTTTAAGATCACCAGATCTGTTTTTTTTTCACAAAAATAAACTACATGATACTCGTTTCAAAATTAAGTAAATTCAATATCAATTTACTGAATTTACTGAAATCTGCATTAAAAATACAGATCCGATAATTAAATTACCAGTGATCTAATCTAGTCAAACCTAAAACACATGAACTACACTGCAGTTCAAGGTAAAGGTCTTACTAGACATTTGATGACAACAAAAAGAAATCATCAACCAATGTAAACTTGATAGTGGCTAAATATTCTTAACAGCTATTGTTAAGGTCGAGTTAAAAATGCCGATGTCTGTATTTAGTCTTGGAAAAATTATTATACTTTTATTTGATGTATTAAAGTACGATCCGATTAAATTTAAGGCAATTGCATAATATAAAATTGTAGGAAATTTAGTTCTAAGCAATATATATAAAAAAAAACAATAAACTATGTGAACAATTTGGATTTTTATGATTTTTTTTGTAAAACAGTAATAAATGGCTTAAAACGGTCTGGAATTTTTCAGCAGTACCAATGCTGGCATTTTTAAAAGTTTGTTGGATTTTGTTTCTGGTACTAATAGAGGGTTGATGGCCTATTGACAACAATGATATTTCTACTTAAAAAAGCAGATGGTAAATAACAAATTCACAAATGTCAATAATGAAATCACAGACAGACACAATCAAAATATTTTAAAACAAATTTCAATATTAATGTTACTTACTTTCTAGTGATTTCTATACTTTTGAGCCAAATATTGCCAATCTCTTTCAGAAACAAGTCTCCTACATTAGGATGTTGGGGTTTCAACATCTGATAAGCCAAGGTCAGTACTACTCGCCGCATACAAAGGACAGGATGAAGAACCTTGAAAATAAATCAAATAATGCAATGCACAAATTATAGTAATCAACATAAATATAAGTATGGTATAAATAGTAATTCTATATTTTTAATTGACTCAAATTCTCAGAATAATAAATAGTTAAAACTACATATTAAGTTTTTTTTTAATCAAAACAATCTTTCTTATGAAAGAATAATATTGTTGCAAATAAGAATAAATTAAATTATAAAATATTATGGTATTGCTAATGGTTTACAATATCACAAAAAATAAAAATGACATTACAGGCACTACTACTTCTAATCACTACTGAGATTTATCCCCTCAAACTACACCTCAAGTTCCAGCTAATAATGCTCAGCTGTTTAGCCTATAAAAACACTGATGATAAACAAAACCTTTTCCTTAACTGGCAAAATGACAGAATAAGACTGATGAAGGGTTGATGACAAAAAGAAAGCTTTACTAATTATTAAATTTAACTGGATGCAAATCCAAGATCTGATACAAAATTATAAAATTGTGATACATATTTTAACATGACTTGGCTGTTTTCTTTTAAGACTTATATTTTCATTTGCAGGAGAAAACTGTGCCCTTAAGGTTTGGCAGAAGTGAACAAATATTTCTGAGTTGACTGCAACTCTCCAAGAGGTAGAGCTATACAACACTACTATCATTGAGTTTGTTTCATTCTTCCGCTAGCAAATAAAGGGCAGCTTCATAAAGGCAGAAACCAGAGGGTTACAGACGTAACCCTGACTGTAAATATACTGAAATGTGCAGGCGTGACAATGTATGTGAGTATGTGTTGTTACAGCTTTCTCATACACATTCAAAATTAACGGATATATTATTTTTCTAGTATTTCTTCATGAGCAACAAGTTGATGCGATAACCACTAGTGAGCAGGCTAAACTCTCGAGTAGGAACACAAATTCGGAACGTACATGCTTCCACAATAAAGCATGTTTTTTGTCATAAATTATCAAAATTTATTGAAATTAATTTTACTTGAAAGATAATTAAACTTCAAATGTGATAAACTTTAAAAATTTTTGATATTTGCATTATTGAATAAGAAAAAAAAATCGCAAAACTTTGATTTTGAGTTAAGGCAAAGAACAAATTTAGTTAAAAACAAATTAAAAAAACTAAGTGAAATCCACATTTAGACTGCCCTAACCTTTAAAATAACATATTCAGAATAATTTTCTGATCATTATTACCAGCAGTCTTTTTACACATTCAACATTGCTCTCATGGGAGTAAAAATTCAAGTTGGTGACTGGGTCTGCCAAGCCTTAAGAACTAAAATAACTTTGTGAATTTCAAATTGTTATATACAACACAAAATTAGTACTGTAGTATAATTTCACAAGAAAAAAAAACATTTTTTTAATATTTTATGTTATTTTTCTGAATTTTAATAGGCTTTTGAGCTTGAAAATTAGATTTATGGTAAGAATTTTAAACCTTTGTTGCCATTATTGTATCTATGTTTGTATTGTATTGCTACACAATGGCAGCAAATAGAGAGTTTTGCACAAGAAAATTATTATAAAGTTGAACTATATGTATAATTTTTTTTTTAATCATAACTAATTATGCATTACATTATATAATATTAAAAATACACTACAAATAGATGTAATAAAACTATAACATGAAATTACCTTCAAAGTTAATTATTTAATATTATCATAAAATACAACCCATAAGAATTTTTTTTTTACATTGGGTTAATTTAAAAAATAATTGGAATAGATTAAACAGTTCTTTTGAAATATTATTTTAAACACAACTCTTTATTTCTTCTTATTCATCACATTCTTCCTTTGGAATATTGGAATATAATAGACCATTAAGTATTTCGGAGTTTGACTGTTGATTGTCTTAAGTTTAAAGAACGATCATGTGCGTTACATTTTGTGTTAAGTAAATTATTTTCATTTGCAAAAAGTGAATCATAACTTTGAATTTGTGGTTATCAGTTAGAATCATTGTAAGTTTTGTTTATTTCTTCTATTATGGCCTAATTAGTTTCAGTATAATCTTTACAATGTAATTGATGCATGATGCATTATAATGTTACCTCGAGGTGCCAGATGAGACAATGTTCTCCCCCCCCCCCCCCCATTAAGGAGATAAACTATAGCTTAATTTAGATTAGGTTCCTCCTCTTTGGCTAATGGATCAATGTCTTTCAATACTTTTCCAGAACTCATTAACTATGTTGGTAAAGACTTACCATTAGAAGATCTTCTTTAATGTGGAAATAGGCACATTTAATGCAATAGACAACACCAATGATATAGAATGTGGTCATAATTTAGAACCAATTCCCATTTTATAAAAATATTTAAGGAACACTCATCTAAAAGAAGTCGGAGGACTGTAGTTTTGAATTTCACAGATCTCTTAATAAACATCACCCATGGATATATGGATTTTTATAGAAACTTGGACATATATTACAGGTATGCAAGAATGGGTGTTATAGAATGGACTCATGGGAAGAGATTGCCATTTATAAAGCAGCAATAATTGAAATTAAACATCTGTTGTATCGTCAGAACAAGCACCAGAATGAGTCACTTGTATTTTATGTTTTTTTGGTCGCTGATAACAAAAATCGGATTCCAAGGCTCTAAATGGTTGGAATATCCCTATAAATGCAAAAAACACTCCTTTTCGGAGGTGTTTCACGTTAAATTGAATAATACTGTGAAATAATCTTAGGAAATGTGCCAATGTTAATAATTCCCGATTTGCCTTTCTGTTGACTATTCAAAGCAATAGTAGTTGTTTTTTACACACCTGGAACTGTATCATGACTTCAAAAATTTGCTTGCCAGATTTTAAATCATGTTAAAAGATTTATAAATGTATTTATTTGTATGTAATATATGTGAGTTTCAGGGATTTAATAAAGTAAAAGGGGTATAACGTAAAGGGAGTAGTAAAGTAAATTTTGGATGATTTAGCCTATGTTAAAAGATCACATTTTTGTAAAAAATAATAAACATAGAAATTCAAAGGGGGAATGCAGACAAGTTTAATTTTATAATAATTAATTCATGAAAAAGTATTTAACAAGTAAAAAATCATAAGTATAAGAGACAAAGAATTCAGATAAGTTTTAAATATAAAGCATTATGTCATCAAGAAATAGCCTCAACGACGGGACACAGTTTATAATAAAATAGACAATAGCCTCGAAACCAGTACAGAATAAGACAATTTAGAATAAGAAGACAGTTATGATTGGTGAAAATAAATCACGTGAGATTACGTCATCGTGCGCACAACATCGTCAAATGGAATCAAGCCTCTTTCTCAGTTGTTGGAGAGACGTATTACTGATCAGACGTATTGGTGATGTGCTAATACAATGTTTTAATAAGTACAAAGTTTGCGGTATTTCCAAAGGAAATCCAGCTATAATGTGTTCAATCGATTGTAGAGACAGTGCTTTCACTTAAAAGTATCAAATGGTGAAAATCGGACGTAAATAGTTGAAGTTATCGACTATAGAAAATTTGAAAGTGTGGCGTGGTTCAACATAACGTAGGAATGGCTGACAAGGGTGGGTGACTGTTATAAAATGAAAAAGTGCTTTTCGGGATGAACTATGTCTACATAACTAAAACGAAATAACTTCAGTGATAATGAGGCTAGACTTTTACGAACTATAAAACTCTTCTTCAAAGGATTTTTATAAATAATAAAAAATAATTAACGTAAATTCATTCTTTGTTTTGTAAGTTTTTTAAAAGTGCACTATAAAATCAAAAAACGTACGTAAGTAGATAAATTTAAGTAAATAATAATAAAGAGAGTCTGCATTCGTGAAACTTGGGAATAGGGTATTAAATTTTGTATGTTAGACTTAAGATTTGTTGAATGTGTGAGTGTATCTTATCTTCTAAAGCGAGAGATAATTGTTTGTCTGCTAAATGGATCTGGAATCTCCGTCTAAGGATTTTTCATTTTTTGATTTTATATGGGGCTTTTGGCCACGAGAAATCGATTGGAAATGGTCACCAGTCTGGGAAAATTCGTTTTCTACGTCTTTTTATTAAATTAAAAAGTGAAATTTGTCCATTTTAAACAATACAAAGCACAGCTGATGCAAATGTTTTCAATGCCATTACAATAATCATCTGCTTTCTTTTAAACTGTATATTTTATTAGAGGTAAGCCTAATGTTGTATCTATTTATAGTTACCATGGCAACGAATACTTCTGCTAAATATACATACCCTTTATTTAGTTGTTTAATGTTATAGGCCTAACCTCAAAACTCAATAATCCAATATTTATTATTGAAATCATAGCCCTGCTTATAATCGAGCTTTAGCTCGGTCTCCTGGTACTGATTCTTAAACTTTAAAACATGATTTGCCAAGGTTTCTATTTTTGTTTTGTAAATTCAATGAATTTAATCATGGATGAGTAAATTTAAAATGCCAACTATTATGTTTCGTTGATTTGAGTCCTTTCCTTTCCTGGTAAAGTACTTCATGGTAAAATGAACCTTGTAATAAAATTAGAGTCAGTGTAGGTTAAGTAGAATAAAATGGCGTCGGTTATTTGCCGCAGTTTCCGGTTCCGGGGGAGGAGGTCTGTGAACAGAAGAGTTGATAACCGAGTGCACAGATGAGTAAACCAATCTGCGTAACAGAGATTTGGTAGTCAGCTGTGACAACCACAGATCTGACTATAACATAACCTATTTTCAATTTTGGGGTTATGTTTGATTGTTTTTGTTGTGGTTAAGGGAATAATATTTTGTAGAATTGAATTGGCAATACATAAATAAAGTAAAGTATATAAATTGAAAATATGAGATTACAAGTAATTGTTACGCAGCAAAAAGGTTATTTTTTTATTAGTTAACTTAGAAAAAACTTGTCAATTTTTTTTTATTTTTATTAATGAACTTTGTTTGTAAACGGCTGGCAAGCGACAGCACATTACATGTATGCTAGTTTCAAGTTTTATTTGTCATTGTAACGGATTTCAATTTCTCTATAACGTCACAGAAAAGGATATTTCATATTGTTATTACCTTGTACCAAACATACTTACATTTATTTTATGCTTATTATCTATACTTTATATCAATTAAATTAATGTTGTTGCCCACAGCTGGATTCAAATTGTTGGACCCCAGCACAGGTCCTTTTAAACATTTGTATATTACACTGATTTGAATAAAAACCCCGAACAACAAAACAAGGAACAAAACAATAACTAAACAACTAAATTGTAAGTTATGTTTAATACGTTACCCTTATGTACATTTCGATGTCATGGTCATCATCTTCAGAGGTTTTTAACATACATAACAAACATAACTTACAATTTAGTTGTTTAGTTATTGTTTTTGTTCCTTGTTTTGTGGTTCGGGGTTTTTATTCAAATCAGTGTAATTTTGTCGCCACAGTGTTCTTTTATTTGCTTAATTTTTGTATTAGTTTTTATTCAAAACGATGTTGCATTGTTGATATTCTACTGTTTTCTTAGTTAATGCTTTGACTATGTTACAAGATAGTAAAAAATGAATAGATTGTCAATAAACAATTATTGTATAGATGGAGTTTATGCAAAGAACTACTTACTCTACAAGATGGATGTGTCAACTTCAGCCTGTCTGCCAGTTCTTCATCTACTAAGTGTTTGAACAGCCCTATAACTTCTTCTTCTGCTCTTAGTCCTGTCATGTTTTGCATCTTTAATATCATCTTGCCAAGTTTTTCAAATTCATTTAATATATGTAACCTACGATCAGATGAAAACTACATTACCATTATTTTCTACTCATTATTATAGTTTACTTTATTTAATCACTTGTAAATTAATAATAACTGATAAAAATGTGAATATAATTAATGATGTAATTAAACTTAAAAAGTTGGATTACAAAACAGAAAATGTATTCTATATAAATATACTGTGCTTAAACCTTAATTAAAAATAGAAGCAGTATTTACTTACTTAACTATGTTATCATATCCTTGTCTGTATTCACACTCAGTAATTGATGTAGTGCTAAGAGCTCTAACCAAGTCTATGCGCATGTTATTTACTTCCGACAACATCTGTTCTCCTTCGCCCTTTCGTATATGTAACAATGATTTACCTAACCTTACACCCCAGCCTGAGTTGTGCGTCATATGTTTTTTAGACAACAATTCTTCCAGCTCATCATATTTTGACAAACTCAACATTGCTTCTGCTTGTTCGTCCAGTAAATCAGGAGTATTTTCTTCCCTGAAACATTATTTAAGGAGCAGTTAAAAATTGTTTTAAAGAAATGATAGATTTTGCTTTAACAATCTAAAGGTACTTTTTAGTCAGAACATTATAAGTCTAATTCAAACCAGTTCTAAACTAGGTCTGTACTTAAAGCTTGTTCATTTACCAGTTAAATAGTCAAGGAAGTACATGTTATGGTGAAGTAACTTGTCCAGTGTAAAAGCTATCTACAGTTGAGAAGTTAGTTGAGGAGATGGTCAACTCAATTACTTTACTGCATGTATGTACAGTACGGTTTTTTTAACCGTGCCCTCGGCTCGGCTAGCGAGCAGTGGGCTAGCGGTGTAGCAGGGAGGGATTGTAAAGGCAGTTCCACAAACTTCGAATAAACAAAAATGATTGAATAATTATTCGAATAAAATTATTGAAATAAAAACTACTTGAATGAGTCATAGACTACTTGTCTCTTGATAATATGATATGTATAATATACAATATTGTATAACGTTTATAAAATGAGGACGAACTCGGTCAACGGAAACACGGCATGGCGGCACGGCCCGGCCAGGTGTAGTTTTAATTGAAACACACACATTATACCGCTGTACCGAACAAACCGTAAGTCAAACGAAAAAATGTTTCAAATAAAATATTTAATTTGGACCTTTATCTAAAACTTTCTCGCGAACACTTTGTCTCTGACCAACAAATAAAAAACTTTCCAGCGGCGTGAAAATTTCATGTCATTATTAAAGTACATTGTTGTAATATTGATTTTTTAAATATGAAATAGGTTTTGTAATTGTTTTTCTTTTACATCATATGAATCGTATGGTTCTTATCTAAGTATCCGTGAAAGTTTCATAATTTTACATCGCTGCTAAGTGTATTAAATGACAGTGTTATTGAAGCTCGGTTTTCGCTGTTTCACGCCGCTCGGCTCAGTTTTCGTGGAGAAAACTAGAGTAGACAGTGAACGTTATCATTCAGGTTAGTACAATCGTGGTCGAGGGCACGGTTAAAAAAATCGTACTGTACATTACCGTAATCACCAAAATTGTCTGGCTCAACTGCCCATTCGATCCATATAAACAGAAAAACTAATAATGTAACATTTTCACTTATTTTAGTGAGTTTGTCACAGTTTTGCTTGGATCCATTCTATCAAAGATGGTTTAAATAAACGTCCATATGATCTGATAACAATTTCATCAAATTCAGTCCTCTAGGATAAAATTAGTTTTAGCCATAGACTAGAGCTAAAATCTAATCAAGAAACCTAAAACTTTTAAAGACCGATGTTGCAAGTGCACTAAAGAACTGAAAATGCCTGAATAGTATAGCTATGTCAACAAATTGTTTATATTCATAGGTAGAGATTTGCAAGGTCTTGAAACTCACGACCAGTAATGAGAAATAACTCAATACTGTTTCAATCTCGTTTACAATTAATTTCTCGGTTGTACTTTCCTCAATTCAGTCAATTTCTTGATACACATTTTTAAAATCTCAAGTTTTATTTTTAGTATTTTTATAAAACTTAAATGTTACTGGTTCATTAGAATAAAAAGAAGTTAAAGTCATCCCAAAAGTTTTCCAACAACTCAACAGGGAAGTGATTGAGATGACAATATCTGATTTAAATTATCTTGACACCGAAGAGGAATAAGAATAGTAGAGATTGATTTTTACAAACATAACCTTGGGTTTTTAGTATAAAATAAATAATGTCAATTAATTACTTAACTAAAAATAAATATACAGTAGAGTGTCGAAAATCCGAACTAATTAGGACTAAGGGGGCTTCGGATTATCAATTTGTTCGGAATTTTGAAAACAACAAAGAAAAAGTCATTTAGGCTAAAATATATGCCCTTTAATCGATTAAAGTAGTTAAACAGTACAAGAGGTAATGTAATTACAATACAGTATGTAAGACTACTTACATATTATGATTTAGAAGAACCTGCACGTACACAGTAGGGCCAACATGATTACACTTGTAACTCTCAATTACAGTACAGTACATAATTAAAAGTTCACTTGTACATTGTAGTTAACACAAACGAAAAATATAAAAAATACTATATAGTACAATACTGTATGTACGACACACTGTTATGATTAAACGAGAAATGAATAAACTTTCTGCATGTTTACTGCTAGCGCTAAAGCAGCTTATTAGCATGACAGTGAAAATACTGACAGCCAGTCTGCTGTGAGGGCGTGTGAAAGCAGGTATTAAGAAGTGTTTAACCCAACTTCGGCCACGGTTAAAGCTAAAATTGGCCAGCCCGTTTTTAGCGTTTTGCAAGCATATTTTTAAAAATTCGCCAAAAATAGTAAATGAACCCCAATCCAAATGTGTTCAATAGCTTTTTTGTAGAAGAAACTTCAAAGAATTCAAATATGCCACTAAAAATAAGTTTATTTTGAAATTGTAAAAGTTATTAGCTCAAGAAACAAAAAATGTTCAGTAACAAAAGGAAAAAGTTCAACTTTAGGCCTACATAACAATTAGTAAACATTTTTTGTATTTTTTTCGTAAGCGTAAAAAAGTTTCGTAATTTAGTTCTAAATAGAACTGTATAAAAACATTTATCAATTTCAAATTTTTTATTTTGAAAAAAACCGTTTTTATGTTTCAAGTACACAACTGGTACCTACCTAGGCCTAGATTGTAACGTCATTTACTTATATATGCTTTGACCAAAAATGAAATATTATTATAAGAAAGTGTAGAGGATAAATCAAAGAAAAGAACGGTGTACTTGTCTTTCCTTAGTTCACAAAAGTGTTTGAGTTACATTTGTTTGAATAACAGAAAGACATCTGTCGAATAAAAACTCCCGACTAAACACGTGCAAATAGGTCGCGCCGTAAGAATAGCGTGGGAACAAACGCCCTAGGCGATCTCACGACAACGTCACTTTCCACTGCTGTCTAGACAATCACAAAACCGGTTTTATCCGGTTTACTTGGCACCATTAGAAACTACAGACTTTCGTCTACAAAATGGTATGAAGCAATCTGTCAAAACATTGGGCGTTGCCTTCTAAATAATCGTTGACAAAAAGGCGTGTTTATCGGTTGAGAGACTGTCCAATCGCAAGGGTTTACAGTAAATCTTGTTTGAAACAGTAAATGTACTGTGAAATCTGATTGGAAGACACCAACAGAAAGATGAAATCACAACCAATCCAACGGTATTGTTAGAAATGCCAAAGAAACATTATTGTAGATGGTGGGAAACGTTGCAAGAGTGAGAAATAACAGTACAATTGTGCGCAGATTCGCGCGTGGAAAGAGCTGTAGGCCGATGTGCACATTTTAAAACAATGATTACGTATGTAAATATACGTTTTAAGAAAAAGTTGTAAATACAAAAATTAAAGTTTAATTCATTTCCTTTCCAATGGTGCCAGTTTTATTACGATTGGATAATTTTAAGTGGGTTAAATTAGCGACTATGCAAATATATGCAAATGTCTCGCTATTGTCTAGATGGTTGCGTTTGCGCCGTGAAACATGGTGTCATGGTGGGGTTTGGCCGTTGGTGGGTTAAAAATAGATAATAATGTCAAACTGCGATGAAGATTTTTGTGAAATTTTTAACGACGCGATAATTGGAATTTATGAAAACAAAAACGAAATTTTTGCAGGGGCTGCCTCAGAACGCGTTCGGATTTTTGACGTTTTGGATTATTGATGTTCGGATTATCGACGCTTTACTGTAATCATATAAAAATTTATATGTTGTATATTATTAATATGTAGTATAAAGGTTTATTAATCAATAGTCAACTGTTAAAATACATACCTATGAGATAAATTATATTTGTAAAAACTTTCATAATCTTTGTAGCAATTGTAAATCGAAAGAAGGTTAACTAATTAATAATTACTCCCCATATATATTATATTAATTTCAATTATGTAAAAAGGTATTTTATATTTCTTGTTCTCAACTTAATATTCCAATTTCGGTTCATTCTTGTCTCTAAAATTCTATTCTCGGTTTTTCTCGATAAACTGAATTTAATAAAGTCTCATGTCTCTCTTGTTCCTAAACCTCAGCTTTTGTCTTTTTCTCGATCTCAATAATTTGCATTAAATAACATCCCGTTCTCATCTCGAATTCAAAAAAGTCAATCTCGCACACCCCTATTTATTAGGATATTAGTATCGTCACAAAAGCATGAAAAGTAAATTCTCTCATAGCAATATGCATAAATTTATTGACACAATCAGCAATTTATATTTATATCATTCATTAAGGTTAGTATTTAAAAAAACAATTGCAAAACTAATACAATCAGAAATCTAACCTAAAAGCAACTAAGTAATGCTTTTCATCACAGTGGATCCACTGCATTCTTGATTGCCCGTAAGGTCGAAGAAGCAAAATTGTACTTACCAACTAGATAGAAGGCCATCAGCAACATGTAACGCAGTAGCAGGCTGGTCCATACGCAGATAACATTGTACCATGGACTTGTGAAAACCTTCATTGTGAATGTTTTCCTGCGACAGATGTTCATAACAAGCAGCTGCATCCTATTTTAAACAAATAAATACTTAAATGGAAATTTGTTATAGTAACTAAAAAAACGCGACTTACAAAACGTTCTGCATATTTTATCAATTCAATTAAAATCTCCTGTAAAATATAACATTCAATAAAGAACACATTTGTTGTTTACTAAACAATATTATAAATGCATTGTTGAATAAATTCCTTACAAGTTATTCACCTTCGGAGCAATACCCTATGGCAATTATTAGTTTACAAACTAGAAACTTATTGCTAAAAAAAGGGAACACTTTCCTAAAGAGAAATTATAGAAGAGAGCATTGATGGTAAAGACAAAGGTACACCCTTCCTGCCAATGCTGGAGTACAATCTATTAAATAGCACACTAACTAAGGTTATCTTTCAATGTACTTGTAGATGTAAGAATCTGTTTTAGTTAAGGTGTGGATCTGAGCTGAATCCTAACTTAACAGATCTCTATTTTCTCTAGAAAAGATTAAGAATTGTTTATGAATAAAATTTGTTTGTTACAAAGAAAATATTTAATAAGTTATGATTAAACTTAAATGGATTACCTTTCTGGTTCCCTTTCACTTCACATTAGGGGTCTGCGGGTACCCGAATTTTCGGGTTTCGGGCGGGTTTTTTTCACTACCCGATGGTCGGGCGGATCCGAAATATACGTTAAAACTCGGTCGGGTATTTTCACGTACCCAATAGATTCGGGTAGTGAGAAATTTCAGGACCGATGAACTCGGGCAGTGAGGAATTCAGTACCCGATAAATTTGGTTAGTGAGGAATTAAAATAAATAACAAAATTTCCTTATATTTAAAAACAAAAAATGTCCAATCTTCTTTATTCTTATTATAATTCCAACAACGATCTCGACTCGACAAACGGAACAAAAATGGAATCAAAAATGTCACGTTGGTTAAAACAGCTAGTCATTACTTCAAGTCCCGTAGAAAACACAATAATATTATGATAAAGAAAGTCAAATTACCTAAAGAGTAAAGGCACGACTTGTGTTTTATGTGCAAACACGACTGTAATAATATCGTCTTATTCGTCTTACTAATCCGTGCATAGGCACACTCGTCCAGCCTATTATTATCTATGTAGTATAATTCGATACTTGGGAAATGACTAATCGATAATTTTTCCAGATTTTTTACGAGAGAGCCTTTTCTCCGACAAGTGACAACTAACTGCG
This sequence comes from Philaenus spumarius, assembly GCA_018207615.1. Taxonomy (NCBI): domain Eukaryota; kingdom Metazoa; phylum Arthropoda; class Insecta; order Hemiptera; family Aphrophoridae; genus Philaenus; species Philaenus spumarius. The sequence continues at coordinate 1,650,170 of JAGFPH010000032.1, forward strand.
ATATGATATTAATTTGGCTTTCTAAACTAAGGTCAACATTTCGGCTTGCAAACAAGTATGTTACGAAAAATGAAATTCAAAGCCGAAATATCAACATTAATATAGACAGACGGATACCTGGTCGGCGTAAAAGTTTCGTTAGTCATAACAGTTCATTCAAGACCATCTACAATTACATGTATTTGTAGATTGTCTTGGTTCATTTTTGTTTTACAGTCTGTGTTTTGCGATTCTGTGTTCGTTGAGGTTATAATGAATTTCCGCTTCGTTTCATTCACATGGTTCATATCACGGTCAACTTTTGTTGTAGAACGGTCAGCATGAAGAACAGTTGGTATTTTTAAACCAGAATATTAAGAGAAAAGAAGTTTTTAAAGTTTAACGTTACTGTATAAGTGTTCAAAGTGAAAAATGAATTAGGCCTAGTGGTTTATTGTTGCAGTTTTTTTAGTTTCTACATTATTTAAAGGGTTTAATATGTTGTTTTGTAGTTTTATTTGTTAAGTTAATTACATTCAATTAATTACATCCACAAGTATAATTTGCTTTTATGAGTTGTATATTTTAGAATAAACATAACAATTTGTGTAAATAAATACCTTCAAATATTAAGTCAGCTCTTCTTACATTTACTGCACCTGAAATAATTATGCTGTTTATATTTATTTATTTAAAAAGTTGTGTGTACGTGACTACGTGTACAATTTAGAATTTAATTTACCAATGTTAAAATTGCTAATTGTACATAATAACGTAGGAAATAGGGGCCTTTATAATTGTGTATTTATGATTTTAGTATAGGTACATTGGTAGTATTTTTAGAAATAGAAAAAATACTTCAATTATTGGCCTAGGCTAATAGTTTAGGTTGATTACTTTTTATTAGTGACCTAATAACTTACTAAGTTACGATATAATATTTCTGAACTTTGTGGCCAGTGCTAAATTCAGAGTAAAAAGATTTATTTTCTAAATAATCACTTCTTTGTGGTTTTGTTTACTACCCGACCCGAACCGAGTAAAACATTTCACTACCCGACCCGAGGGAAAAATTTCTCTACCCGACCCGACCCGACACAAGGGAAAAATTTCACTACCCGACCCAAACCCGAGCTGAGTGAAAAATTTTACTACCCGACCCGACCCGACCCGAGGGAAAAATTTCACTACCCGACCCGAACCCGAACCGAACCAAAAAATCACTACCCGCAGACCCCTACTTCACATATTTATTTTTGATTGTTTATGTTGGCTATCGTGATGTCTGCACTACACAAACATAATGTAAACATAATTTACATCATTACAAATACTAAATATTTGAATTACATATGTTCAAACTAGTAGTAAATTCCTTTACCTGCAGTTGATTGGTAACCTCATGATACAGAATCATTTCGTGTGCAGTAGGTTCATTCTCGTGTATATCAATTATACCTTTGAAACTGTCAGGATCATTTAGGGCACAGTATATTTTCTGTAATCAAACATAGTATATGTTGCATTAACCCATTTACAAACAATTTATTAGTCATTTTTGGAGTAATGTGTTTTACATGCTTAATAATATTTTCTACAGTCTGAAAATACCAAGCCTATTCTGGGAATTACATTGAAATTTAGAAACAAGTCTTACAAAACATATTGGTAATAATTTTGTAATTATAAAAATAATTTTAAATATATTTTCTTTACTTTATGAAAATGTAACAAGTTGTTTAAACCTTAAATAATTCGATCAGGCAGCTGATCTGTTGACTTGTGTTGACCGAATTTCCAAAATTAAGATTATGCGTTTTAGGGTTTCAACTATTTAGTCAATTGGTCTACTCTTGAGAGCTCTGAATAGCTACCAATGCGTACAAAATATATTAGTAGAATTTGTTTCCACCCAGCCTCTAGCCTCCTGTGCTGCTTTGTCCCGCTCGCTTGAGTTATGGACTGTTTCGCTTGCAGCGGACAGACTCACTTCACGAGGTTCAAAATGCAGGGTACTTTTATGGTATTTATGTTTTGAGAGAACCAGACGGGCTATAAGGTCGTGTAAAAAACAAAATGTGCAGAATAATCTCCTAAATATATTTTCTCAGATAAAATCCCAAAAACATTTCATGCTAGTAAGAAAAATCTCATAAAATTGTTACTTCCGGTCGATAAACTGCTTCCGGTTGTTGCATTTTTTGGTTACAAACTAGTCCGAGCAACTTAGAAAACCAACGTGTGTACCAAATCAGACATAAAATGAGCCGTATATATATATATATATATAAAGATTTTCATTGTGGAAAGGTCCCGAATCACTGATATATAATAAATTAA
>JAGFPH010000033.1:34653-45839 GCA_018207615.1 Philaenus spumarius
AATTAGTGTTAAATTACCATTCTCTGTTTATAACAATGAAGTAATGATTAAGGTTCATTTAGAAAAAAAATGTGTACCTAAATGCAATAAAATTCAAATAGTTTAAACTTGAAGGGACCAGGGTTGTCTACAGTGCAAAAGACTAGAAAAAATAATATAAAAAATACAACTATTTTTAAGTGTGTACATTTGTAAAATAAACAACTTAATTTTTTTTTAACTTACATTTAAATGTAGATTGTAAAATATAGCGTATATAATAATTAAAAATTGAATTGTAACAATCGCAACACTTAAGGTTGAAATCACTTAAAATAGTAGACCATAATGTGTTTTTACTTCATAGAATATCCATGACCTCGCAGCCGCTTCAATGTCAATCACTTGCCTCTGTCAATTATTTATATTTTGTTTATTTTTTAATGTATACACTAAATATTTTGTATCTGAATGCTATGTGGCTTACAGTACTTCAAAAGTGACCTTATCCATTTGTGGGCTTATTTTTTTGTATTGGTAAAAACAACCCCTTGTTGAAAAACTGTAAGAATAATTGTTTAATAGATTGAAATGTGTCGAATAATGTATTAGAACGTTTCAACCCTTACAAGGGGTGGTTATTATGACGAAATTTAAAAAAAAACATATTTTTCAACAGCTTGAACGTTTTAATAATGTATTTATATTAAACTAAAAATCCATTCACTGTTTATAATACAATTTATAATTTATTGTAACGTTTCAACCCGGAAAACCCACTCCTTATGACAAATGTGAAAATTATTCATGTGAGTTTTTTTAGCTTGAGATGGTAATTTTGTGTAGCATACTGGAATATAGCCTACTATTACATATTAATTAATATACGGGCCATGTTTTCATTGGTATTCATCAATGCTCAAAATTTACATGATCTGAAATATCTCCGAAAAATTACGGTTGATTTTTCAACGATAACATTCTTAATTTTTAAGTGAAATCCATTTGTAGGGAATTTCAAGGGCTACGAGGTATGTAACGTTAAACTCCCATGAGCCCTTCATTTTAGATATTTTTTAGTTTAAATGATTCTGGTACTAGCACTTAAACGAGAACTTCAAAGAGTCATATCTCATATTTTATCCTAAACAAAAACAATCAACAATTTTAAGTAAAAATAAAGCTACACATAACCTCTTGCTTTTTTACATACCTTCTTTATTTTTCGAATTATTTCGAAATAAAGACAATTGGTTTAAAAATGTAAATACTATTTTTTGTATTTCAATCAAACTTGTTCAAATGCAGGCATTCTAAACCGGTCGAACTTCTAAAACATATTATTAGTACTTAAAAAAGTAAATTATAAATGGATTGTGATCAATTACAATTCTTGTGAAAAATCCGTTGGTTTCATTGCCGACTTTTTCTCAAAAAAAAATGAAGCGACCCATTTTTCAGCTTAACTCCCATAGTTTTTATGCTAGAAACTTTTATAAAAGCTCATTTGAAAGGTCTTTTCAGGTACTTTGAAATATTATTTATATGTTTTCCCCGAATTTTTTTATCGTTTTGCCGTTATTGAACGTTGAATGTTTCGACTTCAGTTTTCGACGGACAAGAAGTCACCTTCAACCAGTTATAACTCTATTAGACCTACAGAAATCTAAAAAAAACAATCCTCTTGTTTTTTTATAAGCTACGTTTTGTTCATTCAATTTATTTAATAAAACGTAAAGTTTTCAAGTTATTCGTTACCAAACATGAATTTGTTTGATGGAAATCAACATATTCAACTCAAATAACTTTAGAGGAAACCTGTTGCTTGGAATTCATTCCTCTGTCGATTCCTATAGTTATTTTGAATATAATAATTTCCATTCCTGAGAAGGGGTGACATGCATCACCAGGGTAAAAGCTCGCATCTGCACTAGGTCGCTTTTGTTCCTCGAGCTATTCTTCTCTAATTACTGTTCAATATTTCACCACAATCAGTCTATTCCGCAAGAATTCTGAGCGGAAAACAGTCATTCACTGGACTACATCTGTTTTAATCAGTTTGTCCAATAGATAAATCTGTAAAATAATCACTATTTTTTGAAAATTTTTATTTTGTTTGTTTACAAAATCGAAGTTGAGTATTCAATATAAAGTAGTTTATATATTTGTATCATGTAGTTTGGGACTTGCCAGCCTACAGTAGAGCTCACTAAAGTAGGCATAAGTCCCCAAAAAGACCAAAACGTCACTTACGTAACTAAATTAATGCATAAACTTAATTTCTTGTGTAAATTAATTTGCATTCAGAGCAAAATAAACAATACAAGTCCAAAACTATCATGATGTGAGCTTTTTTGTCTGACCTTGTTGTAATTTTAGGTGTATTCAGTTTTCAAACGATTATGGGATTTTTTATTATAAATATCGGTCTACGAACTTTATAACATAAGATGTTCTCGAGTAATCCTGCGTATTTGCTTTGACAAAGAAACCACATTCCAACTAGAAACAACTACACTGAGGACAGATGTTGAACATTGCCTTACTCATAAACATGAACATATTATGATACACGGCGTAGAAGATACACAGTCGTGATATGTTTGGAAATTCTGTCGTTTCATATTATGACTGTTTGCCGACTTTTGTCTGGCGGATTGCCAAGTTGTTCAAAACGCGCTACTATTGATAGATACTAAAGAAATAACAGCTACATACATTTCGTACAATAACTTTTCTAACCTTTCCAAATGAAATATTAATGTAATTATCACATTGATAGGATAGGAGAGACAAAGGTATTCTTCGCACGCAACTTAAATTTGAATTTTGCACATTTTTTGTACAAGAGTAGAGTCAATGTCAATGTCAATGTACTCTTTAAAACGTGTCGTAAATGTCAGATATTTTTATTCTAATTTTAATAAAGGGTTTGCTAATTTGTCTTTTTTGTAAATTAGTGAGAATTTAAAATTTATAAAGAAGTTGGACATAGCTTTTGCAGATTTAATGTTTACTGGTATTTTTTTCAAAAAGTTATAAAGCACGCTAACCTAAATATATATTTATATAATTAAACATTTAATTACTAAGCTACACATTTTGAAGGGTGTAAGTTTGGTATCTCAAATCATAAATATTTTATGATAACCTTGTGCAGAGTATTGTTTGAAAGAACTTTGTGTATGTAGTGTGTGAAATATTCTCGATAATGTTGCCTAAAACCCGCTTACCATTTTCCTGTGTTTCTAGTAATTAGAAACCTGATATCTTGAAAGACCCACGATGTTATACACTCTGAAGATACACACTTTATTCTTTATTCATGGAGTGTATAATAATACTACGCTGTAATAGTTACTGACTTCAGTATCAGTTTTTAACAATATTTTCCTGGAAAATAGTTCTAATATGTCCGCGATGCCAAAGAGATTTATACCATAATTATGTGAAGCCGAAAGACAATTGTTCTGTAAAAGCATGTTCGCGGTTACGGATATTCGCAGAGAATCTATTATCGTCAAGGTTTCTCAGGCAATCTCTAGTTATCACTTGATTGTATTTCTCTTTATTAGATTGTTGTGTATCTATGGCCATGGACAACATAATCATTCTGTCTAAAACATCTCTTCATTGTTGAATATAGCTCTACGTTGTATTCTTGATTTACTGTACTTTTTTATATTATTATTTCTTAAATTATTGTTAACCTTTTATTGATATTACAGATACCCACACAAATATTTTAAATAGGTAAACTTTGTATGTTGTTTTTTTTTGCGTGGAGCAATCTTCGAAATTGCTGAAACGTTACCTGGTGGAAAATTTCGACTTACCTAAGTACCATACGCTGGTTAAATTTTTAGAAAGTTTTATTTTAGTACAAAACAAAATAATTCGATCACGCAGCTGAACCGATGACGTGAGTTGATCGAATTTCCAACATTAAGATTATATGTTTTAGGGTTTCAACTAACTATTTGGGAAATTGGTCTATTTATGAAGGCGCTGAATAGATGCCTACGTTTACGAGGTACCTCAGCCTCCAGTCCCGCTCAAGCGCTGCTTTGCATCTCGACCTTGCAGCCTCGGATTATGGACTGCTTTGCCGTTGGTCTCGGATCAAAAGCTGCTCCTACGTGGGTTTGAGCCGGGTACTTTTATGGTGTTTTACGTTTTGATTGATTTTGGAGAACCAGACGGTCTATAAGGTCGAGTAAAAAAAGCAAAATATGCAGATTAATCTCCCATAGTAATTTATTTAGATAAACCCCAAAATGTTTCATGTTAGTTCAAAAATCTCAAAAATATACTTCCGGTTGTTGGTTTTTTTGGCTAGCGAACTCGTCCGAGCGACTTATAAAATCAACTTGTGTACCAAATTTAGACGAAATCGGACTAAAATGTGGCCGTTAGAGTGCGAACACATATATACCATTTATATGTACAATTTTTATAGACACACGAAAACGTGTTCTGGGGACCATGATCGGTGCTCATTGACTCCCGCCCTAGGTTTAACCATAAGAGTCACTGCAAGAGCTCATCTTTCCTATACATATCTCTTACGAGTGATTTTGCACATATTTACTTGTAGTTGATATAGTAACGAATAAATATTAGGCCCTAATATGCATACAGCTGGATCTTTAACATAGTCACAGATTTAAAAAAAAAATTATTACATAGTAATCATATCTGTTAGTTATCCAATATACCAACTTAAAGATTCGACTAAATTCAATACTTGGGCACCATAGTGTAAAGTGTTCGTAAATAAATTTAGTAAATATATTATACAGTTTGTTGAGATGGCGTTGTTTTCATTTTGTTTTACCTAAAACATAACTAATTTAATTTGATGAAGAATTCTTCAAGGATGTTCAAGTATTTTACAATGTTTAACGAATGGAATAGTTGAGGCGTATGTTAGTTAATCTTTCTGAGACTGAAACACTTATTAAAACTCATCTTTAGGTACTTTTACAATTTTTACTAACAACTTTCTGCAAATTATTAAACTAAATCGAGTGCAGGGTGTTTCGAAAGTATTAATTAATGTTTATAAAAGTAAAACTTTCTGCCTAATAAATAAACTAGCTTATATTGTCCGAACGGAGCGAACTTAAATTAACTTTTGTTTAATAAACATTGAAATTTTTAAGTACAACTAAAAAAATTAACTAATTTACATTCAGTAACACGGCAGACAAGTTAGTTTTAACAGTAGTCTTATGTTAAAGCAGGATATAACTATTCTAAGATTGATGTAATTAAACTAAATAATTCATTTAAATTAAGGAAATATTAAGGAAATTGATATCAACGGAATGCCCTCATAATGGGATGTATTTTGACGTTCAATACCAATACGAATCCAATTTGCTACATACATAGTTGTTTTATAGATGTTGTACAACAAAAAAGAGAGCCGGAGTTCAGCACCCACTCAAAAACAAGGGGTTGAGGATGGTAGATTCCAACTATACAATTATTTTATTGGTAAATTTTGATACTTTTGCTTTGTGTGTTTTAACATGTTTAATATTTGACGGTGTAAAGTTTTAAATGTTGCGTACTGTTTGTTGTTTTTATGTTTTGACAAATAAATAAGTTCTGTGTTTGGAATGTGTGAAATAATTGCAACGCATTTTTGTAAAGATCTCTTGAAGATGACTTATTTTTACAGAAACCGGTTATCTGTGCCATAATAAGGATTGTTTGGAGGGAGAAAACATTATTACTTATAATAATTACATAACTTTAGTTACATCTATTTACTTTATTCGTGACATTTATTCTTCAAATACGTCGTCTACGATGCAAGATAAATAACACTGTTTACTTACATTCGAAATTTTTTCCGTGTTTAAGTATTTGCTGCTACTTCATAATTTGGATTGATAACAGTTTTGGTTCCACAGTTACAGTCCAGGTATTTTATAATGTAGTGGCAAGTATCCATGGCTTCGCCCACAAAAAAGAAAAAGTTAATGAAATGAATATCTGGTACAATAATTGTTTTGTAAATCTGACATAAGATCTGAGTTCCCTGGCCCAAAAATCCGCCTCGTAGGAGTTTCGTAAAATCTATCAATGTTTTCATGTTTCGAAGGGTATCGAGTCCCACATCGTCCACCTATGTTAAAATGTTACATCTCGGCGAACATTTTTAAAATGATCAACTTAGACACTTTTCTCTCGATTTTAATCCCAACTGTTTTAACCTATAACCTAGAGATACAACTGAATTCGATATTCTTACCATTATATCAAATGTAAGTAAATGAATTAACTAGTTTGATTTTTCATTAATATAAAATATTAATTAATTTCATTCAATGAAAGGAGTATTAACAATGTAATCACAGATACATTGTATTAACAGGTTTTACAATGTTAAAAAAAGGAAATAGTTTAGGTCTATAGTAATAGCAAAGCGGGAGTACCGATGGACCACCATGCGTGCAAGGGGACTTGACCCGGCCTCCATCGGTGCTCCCGCTTTGCTACTACTATAGATTAAAGAAATGTCTACATTTTGGGTACTTTTCCTAAAAATATATTTCGCAGAAGACTTCAAATTATGAAACTAAAGTGCAGGATTTTATTGTGTATTTATATAACTGAATTTAGGTTAAATTATTTGTTTCATTTCTGTTCGCGCAGAACACGCTGGGGTCGCCTTTAGTATTCCATAATTAAACTGTTTGAGAGTCATCAATAAAAGTAATGTTGAACTTTAAAATGTTGTCTGTTGCCATTTTTTGATTTGATTTGTTATTTGTGACATACTTATAAAATCACGTGAATTAAAATGTTTTTGTATTATTTTAAATATTTCCTACCGTCATCTGCTGAACTTGTGAAACTCTTTCTATGATCTTTTTAGGATATAAATAACAGCAGTGTTAAATTTAAGCCTGGAGAACTCTCAAATTTTGTTCCTAAATTATTTTCAGAATTTTATATGTTTATTGTATTTCTTGTACTTATTGTATTTTTTCAGGCAATATATAAACACTTTGCTTAGTGTTTAAACTGTTGTAATGTTAAACAACTTGTATATGAAGTTGTTTATATGCCCTTCCATATTGAGTTAGAATCCATTTGCTTAAGATTTCAAATTGCTAAATAAAAACAATGAACAAACACTACATGTTAAAGTAATATCCTCTTGTATTTATTACCTATAGAATAACTACACTGAACTGATCTGTATCGTATCTACCAGCTGGCTGTTTTCTTTCTTCGATGACCAATAATGATTTAACACAAATTACATAACCACGTTTTACTCTTTTATAATCAAATAGAAATATTATGATATCAACAGCATCCCTTTCCTTCTGCTCGGTGTACAATTACAATCCTTAAGGACTACAATTAATGAGCCAAAACGCAAGTGCTTCGTGATGAAGTATTGAGGACCAAACTGCCTAATTGCCAGCTTTAGGCCAGTTTCTGTCTCACGACTTTGCGTCCTTGGCTGAGTGTGTTCTCATCCACATCGAATGTTTGCTTTGCCGATGTTTATGACTTCACTCGCATGCAACATTTAATAGACCTTCTTGACCTAAAACTACACATTCTAGACGTCCTTGCAATTTATATTCTTGTGGATTTTTGATACAAAATTTAAATGTTCGACAACCTCAATTCTTTTAGCAAACATTCAAAATAGTTTGAGGACTTTGTTTACCTCTTTAAAAAAAATAGAGATTCAATATTGAAAGACCATTGTGTATTGGTTAATGAATTGGGTTATGTGGTAATGTAAAAACTTCAAAAATAAACTCTCAAATTATATACATAATGTCTAACTGGAACAAGAAAAGTTTGAATCAAAACTTAAATCCGCGTACACACTATGCCGAACAGTGTCGATCGACAGTCTCGATGTCGAACAAGTGTGTTCGTGTTGCCCGGCTTTGTGGAACCATGTCGGGTACGATCAAAGAAAGCCGAATCGACAACACCAGTGTGAACGTGTCGAAGCATGTCGCCCAACTTTACTGATAGAAACTTAACAAATATTCTTTCTGTTCAGTTTGTTGCCAAAAAACGCAGTGTTACTGCAAGGTGCTGTGCTGGCTCACTGGAACAGCTAGTCTGAATGCGGCGCAATCATGTTTAATAGATTTTCAAAATCGGAATTATTCTTTCTGAAAATGTTGTTGAAGCCCACGTCACATATAGATTCAACTCATTCCAGGTTCAACCTCATCCAGCAATAAATTCCTCTGTTCTATATTTTATCTGCCTCGATCAAGGCTGAGCCATACCCAAAACCTACATCGAACTTGCTGGCTTCCAACAATTACAATGATCATTGCAGGAGCCTCCACTGCAGTACCTTCTGCATCACTTATTTATTAAGTTCAATTAAATTAAAACTATTTTAATTCACTATGATGTATGTCGGTCGACTAGTATAAATATACAGAGTTAATGTGGACTAGTCGAAAGTCACCAGTGTCAATCGCCAATGACGATTGACATAATGTGGACACAGCTTAACATATTGCTTGTCACATATACGAGACTATAACCTATCTTGTAGTAACAAAAAAAGACGACTTATTTCTCCACTTGTTTTTGCCGTTTAACTAAAACATAATTTTAGTTTAAACCTAGTCCTAGACCAATATGAATAATTTAGACTTAACACATGTTTGAAACTAGGTATTCGCTTATGTTTAATCACGGAGAAAAGCAATCTTTGATGTTTGGTTTAACTAATAATTAACTTGATTTGTTAAAGTTGGCGTGCGAAGCACACAGAGGTCTTTCCTATGTATGATTAAACTTTAACTGCAAAATTATACTTATACGATCAAGCAGAAGTAATTTATAATCTAATGTATTGTTTTTGTAAAATGTTTCTTTTAATTACAAAAATAATTGTAGGTACAAAACATTTAATTGTTTAACAAATGTTTAGTTACCATAATATATCATACCTATATTTTAGAACATTTAACGTCAATGTATGCTTCAATGTTTCAGTAAATTGTTAAATTCAAGTAGTACAAACTAGTCTGATTGTGAAAAACAATCAATTTAAATTAGTTTTGCTCATATTTAACATGTATGGCAATAAATAATGGATTTACGATAAGAAATAAGTGAATTAATTGCACAAACTATAAACTAGAATTATAAATGTAATGATTGAAGCCATAAACATAATTTTAATTCTCTGAAGAGACTCCAAACAACTTACACGTGCAAGCACTATTTCCATCATTAAAGATCTGCATGGACGACGCGACGTGGGCTTCTGATGTAATGTTCCAAGTTAATATATTCCTGCAAGTTGAGAAAACACAAATTACATCAGGCTCTAGTACAATTATTGTTATTAGAACAATAATTTGTGATAGATCGATATTATCAGTTACGCAAGGACAATGTTTTTCGTGCAGTTAGTATTGCATTCACATTAAACCACCGTTGTAACGAAATGTTAACACGCTGACGCTGGGCTTAATAAGAAAAATACCAAATCACGTGGTGATGTAGCTAATAGTCTGCAGGTCTATTATCTTTGTAGAATCACTGGTTTTGAAAGTGAATGTATAAATGTCTTAATACAAATGTTGTGGGATCACTTAAACACAAATCTGAATTATTTAAATGTGTTTTCAGAAGTAATCCTAAAACGTCCTTTATACTAGAAACTTTTTTTAAACACGTAGGCCTAACCATCGCCATTAAAAATCATTTAAAACACCTAGTTGTACCCCCCCCCCCCCCGGTAGGGTATAGCTAGAGCTAGATAGTGGGTGTAATTTCCTAATGGTTTTAGTGCCAAAATACTTTTTAAAATGTGCTATTTTACAATCATTTTATAAGGTCAATCACTTTTGTAAATCTTTGGTGAATTATTAAAGATTTAACCCCTCTATATCTCCAAAACTATTAATCGCAGCAAAAAAAAAATAGCCTAGACAACTATTATTGTAGAGAATTTAACTTACATTAAAACGTTATAGAACAATCTAAGCTCTAAAGTGAAGGGTTTACGAGATATTTGCAAAACCCATAGAAAACATACTACCCCCAAACCTGACCTGGATACATTTTACCACATTTAGAGCTAAGGGTAATGAACAACTTCCAACAATCAGACCATTATTTATATATATAATATATATTATATTCCCAGTTTGCAAATTTTTTGGTATAATTTTTCTGTACAATTTGATCATTTATTATTAGACCATAAGTTAAGTATAAAACTGTCAGTCTAAATATAAACGCCTAACTGGGTTTCTGATGAAATTATTATTTCGCCGTTTTAAACAACATCAAAACTCGTTTGAAGTCAAAAAAACACATTCGTCAATAGTTTAACTAGATTTAGGTTATAACTCAAAACGGCTATTTTTGACAAAAAAAATAGCTCAATTACTTTCAGAAATAAGAAAATTTAGTTTTCGAGAAACACTTTCAAGCATATCTGGAAAACTATAAATAAAAACTTACTGAGAAAATAATTACTAAATAAAGGTCTTTCAAAAGTTTCTCGATGTCAGACAACTAAAATATTAATTTTTAGGTATACGAAACTTTGCCTCTGTAAAATGCATAGACAAACTATTTCTTGAGTTGTGACAGTTGGAATGTGAATAACAGGCCTACAATAACAAGAACGCCAATTCGAGTTAAAAATCAAGTCATTCCCTAGATTAGACCTTAAAAAATAAGCGAAAATGGACACTAAGGTAAACTTAAGACTATTTTAACATTTTCACTAAATGATTTTGTTTTGTGGTTTTTGTAACTTTTGACTGTGTAATTTATTGGTTATGCATTAAAAACAAATAAGACTTTCTATAGGCAATCAAAATTTGTCTTTTAAAAGAATAATATTGAACATTTACAGACTTACCAATGGCACTTTCATCCCATAAAGTAACATGTATATTTTTTATTTTTATTTTTTCTTTAGGATTGAATACATTTATGCAGACCTCTCACCTGAGGAGAAAACCTATTATACCATCCTCCCTCCCTCCCCCCCCCGTAGGAGTCCCTCGAACACAGGCACAGGAGTGATCCGTCTCTTCTCCTGAACAAGCGCTACACATGCATACACTGGGGCCTGGGTGGAGCGGTAGCAGCATCTTTGGAACTCCCAAGCTGCAAACTGTACACTCACTGAAACACAAATATATATTACTGACATGCATTGAAGCATC
>JAGFPH010000033.1:63836-73930 GCA_018207615.1 Philaenus spumarius
CTAAGCTCTACTTTTATTCTCCTTTCTTTTTACACCTCCTCTTTTTCTTTTATTTACAATCATAACAATTATCAAGGAGTTCTGGAATTATTTCTTTTCTGGAATCTTTTTCATTTCCCCGCAATCATTAAAATTGCTGCCCTCCTTCTCGAAATCTCTGACTTTCCCATTTTTTTGCATGCCCTTATTTATGAATAATTTCCCTTAGCAACTTATTTTCATAAATTTTATTGTTGTTACAAACATACTATCACATTTCTGTAGGCTTACCTCTGACTTTTCCCATCTTTTTGCATGCCCTTACTCTTACTCTGGCTTTTATAATTTATTGTGTGAGACAGTTTTTTACTCTGTTTACTTTTGTAAATAATTGAGAATTCCGCTTATTATTTAGTCCACTCATCTTTCATATCTCTATCTACTACCTCATTTATGTTTCATTTGTTAGTTCTGTGTTTGAATATATTAGTAGACTATTAAATTACTGATATATTTTTTATTGGTGTTTCTCACGTTTACGATAGAGATTTACATCGCATGCAATCTTCTTAATTCAAAAAATAAATATCTAGTTTAGGTATCTTCTAAATTGATTTCAAATGACATGATTTCTATTATGACCCTTTACTCGTTCTTATGGTTTCCTACATCGTAACATAAACTTCTTATAACGTATAAAAATTGTTTTTTTCAAAATAAATTGCTTTTTTACTGTATTTTAACATATTGTAAAGAACAAAACCTCAACATTTAAATTCAGTTTTCTAACCTTTATGTTTTAATAATATCCATAGTTACCTAAATTCATACCTAATAATAATAATTTAATTGTTGAAATTTATTTAAAGTCCGAAATTATTTAAATTTTGTTACATAAAAGTTAAAATTCTAAAGAAAAATCTTGAAAAATTATTACATTTTATTATATTATATTGCATTGTTATATAAGCCGTTTTTGTTAGAGGGTTTTTGCAGATGGCGGGTCCCGGCACAAGTTCGAAGCTGTTCATTGGAAATGAAAGAGGTGGTGTGAAAATAACAACTTGTGATCATATCTTAAGGAGGGATGAAAGTATGTTTTGTAAAAATATTGCCCAAAGGGGAGGGGTGCTTATCTCATGCAAATACAAAATGGGTGTATTTGCAAAATATCCTAAACAAATTTAAAAAAGAAGACATTCTGTGTATTACACAAGCAAATCAAAATCACCAAAAGGTGTCTTCTCCCATCACTGCCATATATTCATTTCACAGGGACTCAATTTTTACATCATTAAATTTTCCATTAGCATAGATATCAATCAGCTCTTGTTTTTTGAGTTGGAAGAAAACTTTCCTGCAAGACAGAGTGCACCATCGATTCTGTAAATGATATTGCAGCAGATTGTTTTCTTTGAGCTCTTCTCAATCGTTATATGCTCTTGGTGCATTCACAATCTCCATTAGGGAAACGCTCGAAAAGGACGACGGCATTTGATTTGTAGTTTGACTTGACGTATGACTGCACGAAACTTCTGCATATGTCTGGCCGTGGTGCCTTTTGACACGGTGTAACAAAAACCCTCCGTCGATGACAATTTGTATTTTTCAAGTCCGAATGTACAGTCGGTGCTAAAGCCCCTTAACAAGCTGGAAGTGTAGATTACAGTTGCTTCTTCAATAAAGTGCTTAATCAAAGTCACTATTTTAAAATACAACCCAGAGTTTGGCAGTGGGGCTACTTTCTGCCTCAGTTGAGGCTTAGCTTTTAATTCTTTTTGCAAAAACATTTCTTCTTCAAAACATTAGAAAGAATCAATGTTCTGTCCATGTTGCACAAGATCGCCTCCAATTGATCCATTATTGTTGGCGTCAGGGCCATTTATTGAATCAATATTTAGGCCAAAGTTCTGTGAGCCAACTTGCGAAGGCTTGGCTAGACGTGATTTTTTCATGTTCTAAATGAGCTAGAGATTTGAAATTTTATATAGTTCAGAACTGCAGACTAAAAAGCAGAAAATATTATTGAACTAACAAAATTTTTAACACAACAAGTTTTTAAAACAGATTAAAACGTATAAAATTGTTTCTCCTAGACATACAGATTTGTAACCCCATACATCAGTGATATGAACTGTTCTGTGAGTTTTCTACACTCCTTTCTATTGTCGATTGCAAGCGCCACATGTTTTTAATCTTACAAGAATTTTCACAGCTATTAAAAATACAGAATCACACATTTTCAGGACAAACTGATGTATGGGGTCAAACTCGTGCATCAATTATCTATTGCAATCGTCCTACTTTTTCGTTTTTAACCTTACAAGTATTTTCATAGGTGTTAAATATTAACAATTAAAAAAAATTTCAGAACAATCTGTAAGGGGTTCGGAATCTGTATGGCTTATAAATCTGTATGGGGGTTGGAGAAATTATTTTATACTTTTTAGTTCGGTTTAAAAACGTATTATATAATGTTTTTGTTTATTTTAAGTAAAATTTTTTTATTACTGGAGATTGGCAAAACAGTTGAAACCAGTCTACATTGTATTCCACTTAAAGTAGGAGAAAATCGTCTTTAATAATAGCCTAAATTCGAGTTTTGGAGTGAAAAAGTGGGTTTTTGCGAAGACAGCCTAAATACTACAATTTTCAACTAGCGCTTGAGCCCGAACGATTAGTTGGAGAAGAAAACCTAAATAATAAAATTTGTAGCAAATTTTGAGAAAACTCACTCAAAAATAAGATTTGTTTACCTTTTTTGCATTTTTTTTTTTTTTTTTTCAATGTTGCGTCAAGAAATTTTGTAGGCAAACCTCTGATTAGGATACTGCACCCTAAAAAACATTAAAACTGGAAGAAATCAGAACTACCCCAAAACTTTCTCGCTGGGGGCTTTTTTTAGCACAAATTTACTTTATTATAATACAGATGAATTGGTTTTGTGAACTAATATATTAAAGTTTTGTTTTTGTTTTGAAGAACGCATATGTTTACTTCACAAATCCACAATATAAATAAAATATAAGTGTTGAATAGCATATTTTAGTTTAAAAATACAAGGTTAGACTAATAAACTCAACTTATAAAAGAAGTATTTCCACGAATAGGCCTATTAAACATAACCCTCACCCACTGAATTCAATTCTGAAGTCCGGTAACCCTTTTCAAACTAATGCAGAATATGATTAATTGTACATTTTAAAATGTATTTAGTTTCTTAGTCAATAAAACTAGTAAATTTATTTTTAAGGTTCTGCTGCAGCTCTGAAACTTAAAACTGACTAATAAGGGTAAACTCTGAAACTAAAACAATATATCATCTATCTAATAACAGCCAACAGCTGTTAACATAACATAACTATTAGTTAACATAACTAATGCTGCTATACATCAAATTATGTTTTTTTTTTTCTTTCTTTTTTAACGTCTTTATTTTATGACGGTTAAACTAACGAAGACAGGGAGGGGGTCAGAACTAAATTTGAACCTACACAACTTGAGTTTGAGGATCCAACTGTAGCAGACTGAACTAGCGCCTATACCCTTTCAACCACTCTGCAGCTATAGCTATAAACCCTAAGAGAAGATAAATAAATGTTTTAATGTTTGATGTTGATGTTGATGTTGTTTAATGTTGATTTAGATATTATGTAAGAGTAATATCTAAATATATATGTTGTTAAGTGTTATGTTTACTTGGCTCAGAACCGCAAGTACGCCAAAACACTCTTAACTCCGAGCGGGAAGTAATGCCTTCTAAACCACAGTTCTTTTCTGTTTGTAGTTTCTATTAACTTTATTGGTATTAACTAATCTAACAATTGACATTATTTGTAGGTGAAAACAATACGATACGTTCCGAGAGAATAAATCAACTCCCGTTATTATGAAGGAAAATCTGTTTTTAAAATAAGGTAGACTATTACTACTTAGTATGTCCACGCAGTACTGAATGGCAAATCCGAATAATCAATGAAAACTAAAACAAATTTATTTCAATATTATCATTTGTTAGTTCAATCATATAGTTTGCGATCAATTTTAAAGAACTCATGAATTTTAATGTATACGTTTTTTTTTTTTGACAAATGTGAAAATATCAAAAATAATTCACATATTATTTTTTGATTTCCTATTTACAAAAATACATATTGGATTTATGAAAAAAAACTCGTTATCATATTTTTTTCAAAGATGGAATATCGTACATTCATATTTAGGAATTTCCATTGGAAAGGTGAGTTATTGCAGTGACCCTTATGGCGAAACCTAAGGTTAGGAGTAGTAAATGAGCACCGATCGTGGTCCTCAGAACACGTTTTGGGGTGTTATTAAAAATGTGATATATGTATACATGTGTTCTCACTATAACGGCCGCATTTTAAGTCCGATTTGGTCCAAATTTGGTAGGCCTACACACGTTGGATGTCTATGTCGCTCGGACGAGTTTTTTAGCAAAAATCACACAACCGGAAGCACATTTGCTTACCGAAAGTAACAATTTTTTTAGATTTTTCGTATAAAATGACATTTTTGAAGTTTTATCCAAAAAAATAAATGTATGATATTATTCTGCACATTTTGTTCTTTACACGAACTTATAGCTCGCTTGGTTCCCCCAAAATCAATCATAACGTAAAATACCATACAAGTACCCGGTTTAAATCCACGTGAGGGATTTTACCATGGGGCATCTGAAATGAAAATGTATTGCTGTTCCTTTTGTACATTAACAAAATCAAAATAATACATAATTTAAAATTACATTAACAAATTAGAAATGATAATTTATCTTGAAAACAAGTACATAAAAACAAGTACATCTACTGATCCGAGACCAACGGCCGATTTTGTACGCTGCGAGCGAAGCAAAGCAGTTTATAATCCGGGACCTTTATAAGGTCTAGGTGAAAACTCGCAAAATAAGTTTTCCGCTACTAATGGAAGAAAAGAGCGAGTGAGCCGAAGCTGAAGGCTGAAGTGAAAACGAATTCTACTAATATATTTCTCACACAAAGGCAGCCAATCAGTGCCTTCGTGAATATATCAATTTCCCAATAGTTGGTTGAAATGACAGCTGTTAGTTTGATTGTTTACATTCCATATGCAAGTGTTGTACACTTTTACTTATACACCAATGTAAATAAATAAACGTAATTAACTGAACTAAATCAACGTTTTAACGTTATTGTGTTATAAAATTATTATCCTTGTAAACATTTAGGCCTAATCAATTTACCCCTCTGTTGCAATCCCTACCACAATACTTGAATAGTTAGTTTAAAGGTGGGTTACATTATATATCGAGCCTATCTATATCCGTATGGTTTTACATATTGTTGCGAAGCGAGATCATCGTGTTATCTAACGGAAACATGGTTGACCCTCGACCCCGAAATATGGAGAGTGCTTCTTAAGTGGTTTATATAAATTAAGACAATCAAATCTGAAGAGAAATTTTGATTTTAGAATTCCTCGTGTTTTAACATCGTAGATTTATTATTTCTTTAGAAATTTTCTCTCTAGCTGCTTCTGAGATTACATTATTTCTACCACTCCTAAGCGCCTTTTCAATCTAACTGCGGCTGTTTAAGTTTTACGATTTTTAAACAAAAAACATAAGAATTAGTTTGTAAATGTACTTCTTAACACGCTTTCAGAAGATGTTATGATCTTTTGAATACGCAATAGGCTACTTCTAGTAGTAAAACCAACGTCTTTTATGATGGCAAGGAAAGTAAGAAACATACAGGAAATCCGTCTTGTCCTTTTAAGTTAGGTATTATAAAGCCATGTCTACACTAGGTAACGAACCGTGTTACTTATCATTGTTAAAATATCGCTGAACAAGAATTTCACAGTAACATCTATGTAAGTAACCACTTTTATTCGGCGTGTTACTAAAACAGCATGTCGTCGGGACGACTTTATTATCTACTGATTATACATTGGAACTTAGATATTTCATTGGTAGAAGATAATGAATTGCTCACAAACATTGTTCTAGTTCTTTTTGTCGTAGGTCTATAGCAATAGGGCCGGCCTACTCAAGGTTGATTCGATGTATTTACTCGAATGGTATTGCACACCCTTAACCAAGGTAAAGATGTAATAACATTTTTATGACTAAAATGTGTTACAAATATGTTACATGTGTTAACATTGTTATTTATTTGCTACCTAGTATAAATGCAGCGTTACTCTTACGCTTTTATCAATTTACATTTTCTTAGTCAAAATACATCTCATTTTAGGCAAAATATACTTAACTGATATACTTTTAATGTTGGTTTACAATATCCCTTTCTCTAGCCACCAATAATTAATTTTCTAAGATCACAAAATAAAAACATAATCGTTTAAAATATTCTTTGTCAACAGTTAACTAAGTAACTTTGTTATTTTATAACCTTTTTGATAGTGGGTGTACCACATTGCTCCTTAGTGTACCACACTGATCATAGCGTACGTAGTGTAAAACATACTCTATTTAATCTCTACACAAATATTATTAACTCCCAAACTGATTTTTGTGAATACCAAGGCACAAATAGCATGAAATGTCCGTCATTTTTATATCAATAGATTTTATCGAAATAATAGACCTGTATTATCATGTTTATCAAGTTGTTTTAATTTGTTTATAATAATCAAATTAATGAAGCATAACAATCATCAAAACTTCGAAACCACAAAACATGACCGATTTAAATAAAAATTTCTAAACATTATTTAAAATAAGAATTTATTGTGTTGCCTTGGACTGTTACTTATAGCGTTATAATTACCTTGTATTAGTTGTCTTCAGTCCTTAATTGTAGATTATAGCTACAGCGCTGTTTCGCCGATTTTTTATTTCTACCCTAATCCAGGTCTTTTCAGCGACATTTTTCTCTTTTTTAGCTGCCAAAGATTTGTTATTTATTGTAACGCAAACATGTTTTGGAACCAGGTTGTTATTTAAACACGTTTTATTAAAATGAATGTTAAGTGTTGTGAAATGTAGTTTCGTTTTCTGGTTTAAGTAGGCCTACTTGTAGGTAATTTTTGCGCGACTAGCATTATCGATTATATTGAGTTTATTGTGTTGCCTTGGACTGTTAATTATATCGTTGAAATTTGAAAATTGAAGACACACCCTTCCTAAATGGCCAAACACTGCTATCATTTGACATATCCAACCTTTACACGAATGTCCCAATCAAACAAACAATAGAAATCCTAAAAGAAAACCTAAAGATAAACAGTAAACTCAGTGCAGAAGCGATAATCGACCTAATAACATCCTGTCTTACCCAAAATTATTTCACTTTCAACCATAAAATTTACTTACAAAGTGAAGGTTTGGCCATGAGTTCCCCTCTATCTGGTATAATGGCAGAAATCTTCCTCAATGAAATTGAAAATAAACATATCATCAGCCACACAAACCCGTTCAATAAGAAAATAATTTATTACCATAGATACGTGGATGATATAATTTGCTTGTTTGAAGGAACAAAGAGACAAATTAATAAACTAACCAATTTCATAAACAACATCCATCCCACACTGAAATCGAGGCCAACAACAGCCTAAACTTTCTTGACCTGACCATCACAAGAAATGAGACTAAACACGGCTTTAAAATTTATAGAAAACCGACACAGACCAACCACACAATACACTATACTTCTAACCATCCGATACACAAACTGGCAGCTTACAATAGCTTCGTACACCGCGCTATCAACACGCCTATGAACCTAGAAGACTTTAACAACGAAATAACTGCAATAAAACATATCGCAAAATCTAATGGATACGATTCCACTTTAGTAGATAAAATAATAACCAAACACAGAAAGAAATTCAGAAAATCGACTTCAATTATCGAAAAACCTAAATACATCCCTATGAAATTTAACCGAATTCTAGATCGTCCTATCAGCAACATTTTCCGCAGACATGGATATAAAATCGTTCATCGAGCTTCAAATAATTTGAGTAATTTTCTACAAACCAAGCCAAATAATACCAAAGACAAATTTACAAATAGTGGAATATATAAGCTATCTTGTGATGACTGTGATAAAATATATATATAGGCCAAACAGGACGCTCGTTCAAAACCAGATTCAAGGAACATATCCCTAGCCATAAAAAAACAATAGCAGACAGACAGAGCTCAAATTACGCAGAACACTTAATTAATGAGAACCATAACTACACCAACATAAACACTAATTTACAAATTTTGCACAAAGTCAATAAACGGACTACAATGGATATATTGGAAGGATTTCAGATATATAAAGAGTACAAAAATAATCCAGATAACATGTTGAACGACAAATTGAACTTCTCTTCCAACCCTATATATGACATAATCGCCAAAGTCAAGCAAACATAACAAAACAAATAGATCCACCATTCGTTCAAACTTTCAACTTAATTATCAGAACATACTGATAACCTCTGTCCACATCTAGTGTCCTACCTGCAGCTGGACATGAACGACGTGATAATGTGGCCACAAACATTTTTATAAAATTTTTACGACGAGTTTTACTCCGATTTTGTATGTGTTAGTGTTACGTGTTCGTGTATGTGTTAGTACAAGCCTGACGAAGCCGACAGTGTTTGGCGAAACAGCGCTGTAGCTATAATCTACAATTAAGGACTGAATACATCTAATACAAAGTAATTATAACTATAAAATAAGAAACATTCCTGCGGCTGGATTAGACTTTTTTAAAGGTAATTTGAACAATTTTATTTGAATTGCGTATAATTTAAAGCTTTCATAATATATTAAGTTTGATGTTTTATAAAACAAAAATAGTAGGCCTGTTTTGAGAATCGCTCATTACAGACTCTGTTGAACTAAGAATTTCCGAAATTTTCAAAAATATTTACAAATTAACTGAGTCTTGTAATTTTTAGCGAATTTCTATAGGAAAGATGAGCTGTTGCAGTGACACTTTTGGTTTTCTAAGCCACTCGGACAGGTTCGTTAAAAAACATAAAACAACCAGAAGCAGGTTTTTTGACCGGAAGTAAAAACATTTAGGGATTTTTCGTACTAGAATGAAACTTTTTAACGATTTTATCTAAACAAATAAATATCGGAAATTATTCTGCAAATTTGTTTTTTACACGGCCTATAGCTCGTCTGGTTATCCCAAAATCGATCAAAACGTAAAATACCATAAAAGTACCCGGTTCAAATCCACGTACGTCATTTTACCGTGGGGGCAGCTTCTGATCCGTGGCGAAGCTTAGCAGTACAATCCGAGGCCTCAAAGTCGAGATGCGAGCGGAATGAAGCAGAGCGTGAGCCGTGGCTGGAGGCTGAGGTGCAAACAAAAATGCTACTAATATATTTCGTACACGCAGGCACTTCAAACAAAATCAATTTCCCAATTTTTTGTGAGTATGTAGATTAATATCCCAAACAGTTGGTTGAAACCCTAAAAAATATAGGCCTAAACATAAGTTTGGAAATTCGCTTATTCTTCTCAGCGGTTCAGCTGCATGATCGAATTCTTTTTATATTTATTGGCATTTATGAATTTGAATTCATTTGTATTTGAGGTATTTCTTTGGCTAAATTATCACCGATATTTCTGGTTGGTTATTACAACGGGTTGTATTTGTAGTTTAACCATTCCACTGTGGTACTTTTTACTTGTGCATCTTTTAACCATGGGCAAACATAGCCTCAAATTTAATAAATAATATCGGCGCATCTATTTTTAATTCCTGAGCTCGATAGTTTTATTGATAGAGTACAAGTAATCAAAATTAAAGATTATCAATCCCCATACAAAATATTGTATGTTATTGTATTCAAAAAGCAACGCAAAACTGCACCTACAATATTTAGGAACATGTAGCGCCGGATAATGTCTATGACATAACATTAATCTACCTACTTACTATATTTATTTTATCTTGGTGTAATCCATCATTGCGTCCAATTTGTATGACATGATATAAATCTGCCTACTTACTATAATATCTCTTGATGAATCCAACATTACGACCGATTGGTATGACATACATAATTCTACGTGCTCACTGTTATCTCTTGGTGTGTCCATCATTGTTCCGATTGGTATGATATTACT
>JAGFPH010000033.1:73940-146267 GCA_018207615.1 Philaenus spumarius
AACATTTCATCGGATTGGTATGTTATTACGAGTACATCAATTCGCCTACTTACTATAATATATCTTGATGAATCCAGCATTGCGACGATTGGTATGTCATTACATAAGTCTACGTGCTCACTATATTATATCTTAGTGTGTCCATTATTGTTCCGATTGGTATAACATTACTTAAATCTACCTACTTACTATTTTATCTCTAGTGTCGGATTTTATTTCGTCGGATTGGTATGACATTACATGTATCTACCTAATCCACCTACTTACTATATTATCTCTTGGTGTATCCATCATTGTTCCGATTGATATGACATTACATAATTCTACGTGCTTACTATATTATCTCTTAGTGTGTCCATTATTGTTCCGATTGGTATGGCATTACTTAAATCTACCTACTTACTATTTTATCTCTTAGTGTGTCTAACATTTCGTCGGATTGGTATGACATTACATGTGTCTACCTAATCCACCTACTTACTATATTATCTCTTGGTGTGTCCATCATTGTTCCAATTGATATGACATTACATAAATCTACTTGCTATTTTTTCTCTAAGACGTTCGATCGGTATAAGATAAAATGCATATATTTACCAACTTACTATTTTTTCTTTTATTGTTCAAAATGGCGTACGATAGGTATGACATATGCATAAATCTACCTAATTACTAATGACAACTAACATACGAAGTTCCAAGTTGTTTACCATCTATAATTCCAGTTTTACACTATCACTGATTCTTTTTTTTTAATCCAACGTCATTATGAAAAAATAATCTGGAGAGCATCATATTTCTATTCTTGTTACTAATACAACTATTGGTTGACATCAATTATTTGTTTCTTTAACAATTGTGTTAATTTTTGCAGATTTTCAGACTATTACAATCAATTATGTTTGCAACTTAAGTCAGGTGCACACCAATTATTTATTGTTATTTTAGTTAAGCCTCGTATTCAGCGAAAATGTATGTATTGGGTTATCCCTATATTTTAGAATCGAACATTTTCATTTAGCTGATTTAATTCTTACCAATAGACTAATTAAGATATTTTGGGGTTTTAATACATTTTCTAAAGGATTCAAGTTTTTTTCCCACACGGAAACATAAATTATGCATCTTCCTCTGTAACTCTTTGAATTTTGAAACGAAATATTTGGCAGTCAATAACTGTCTCTAAATTATTGTAGTTGAAAAATCTATATATTTTTTAATTTTCCTCCTTTTTCTACTATTGAGGAAATAGCAACAGGTTTTCCCATAGTTGAAAAACTAATTGTGCTATTAGTTTAACGTAGATGAAACTACAAATTTAATAAAACTACTTATTGCTACGTGAATAAAATATTGTAATAGCTCATACACCATATATGTGTACAACAATTATGTTTCAAAGCTTGAGAAAGGTGGTTTATGCAATAGTTAAAACATATGATTACCCTGTTAGAATCTTCACGAACAATATCTTCATTATATTATGTAATAATGTTGTCCACTTTACAGCAGATACTTAGTTCTGTATTAAGGGCAAACAGTTATTTATTATTATTTTATTATGTATTATTTATTTACTCGCTTACCGTAATATTATTGTCCAACTTTGTAGCTTACATACCTCACAATAATAGTTTGTATTTTGCGTGCATTATTGAGAAATAATTAAACTCAATAGAGAAGTTTATAGTTGGAAAAAAATAGGTACCGTTTAGGTCTAATATGTGATGAGGAAACAGAAAATATAAATTTGCCTAAATAATGTAAACTAAGTTATAAAGGAGAAAATAGTATATGTATTATGTTTGTTTGTAATATATGATTTATCTCAAAACATACCTATCTTATTTTTGATGAAACTTTTACTGATGTGTTAAGCATTACCGCCGGGCTTAACACATCCAGATTTTTCATAATAATGCTTATCAGCAATTGGAAAAGTTAAACTTAGCCATTTGAGTAACCTAAATTGTGTCCCTTATATAAACCAAAATAATAATCTGAAGAAATTTTGGCTGTAAAATAGGGCTACTACAAAAATCAGGTATGCATATATTATAACCGTCTATTATGTGTTTCTTACGCGAATCATTTAGTCTCAGTTAAGCAAGTGATAACAGTTTAACAAAAACGGCTGTTTTGACAACTTTTAGTCCGAGTGACGATTAATTTAAATGTATACTAGGGGCTCTGCCCCTGGACGCTCCGCGTCCCAACCCCGGCTCGGCCTTCGGCCTCAGATGGCTGCTTCGCTTCGCTCGCAGGTGGAAAATTCTATAAAAAATCTCGTTAATCTTTGGCTCGTTTGTACATAGGTGACCGAGCATAAATCAGCTGTTTTATTTGTCAGCTGACTCAAACTCATTAAACATTATCTCCATAAGATTAACATGGGAAATTTGAAGGATTGTATACCGGAGCTCCTTCTCGGGTGAATAGCGGCTGAACGGATGATAATATATAAGACTTGACATATCTGTGAATGATTATGTTCAGTTTTTGATCCAAATTAGTTGTTTTATATATAATAGGTTTGTAACAACCAATGTTTGAATTGAATTAAAATATAGTTAGCATTTTTCGTTGATTTTTGTTTGTGTTTGTTTTTAGTTTGTCAATGTAACCTCAAAAAGGTAATACTACATTTGATACTGATTAGATCCAAATCAGTTGTTGATAAAAATCAGCTGTTTTAAGCTCTTCATACGAACAGCTGTTTTTGTGTCCCTGATAAAATCAATAGAAATCTTTCTTTCATAAGATTAACATTGAAACTTTGAGGGCCACTGGGGCGTAGCCCTAATGTCCTAGGACTTCGGTAAATGGCCTAAAACCTTCCCAGGGTTAACCTGTGTTACTATGCAAAATTTCAAAGCAATCGGATGGACGGTATACGAACGCAAAGTGGACAAAGAACCAAAAAATCCCCCCATAAGGAATACACAGCAGAAATTTGCATTTGATTATAACGTTTGTAAGGCGAAAGATACATGATTTGTAATGTTTGATGACATATCTGTGAATGATTACCTGCAATTTTAAAAAAAATAAGGAAATCGGCCGGATAGAATGGCCGTACTGACTGCCACAAGTTTTCATAAATTCTTTTAATATATAGACTAGGGGCCCTGCCCCTGGACGCTCCGCGTCCCAACCCCGGCTCGGCCTTCGGCCTCAGATGGCTGCTTCGCTTCGCTCGCAGGTGGAAAATTCGATAAAGAATCTAGTTAATCTTTTGCTCGTTTGTACATAGGTGACCGAGCATAAATCAGCTGTTTTATTTGGCAGCTGACTCAAACTCATTAAACATTATCTCCATAAGATTAACATGGGAAATTTGAAGGATTGTATACCGGAGCTCCTTCTCGGGTGAATAGCGGCTAAACGGATGATAATATATAAGACTTGACATATCTTTGAATGATTATGTTCAGTTGTTGATCCAAATTAGCTGTTTTATATATAATAGGTTTGTAACAATCAATGTTTGAATTGAATTAAAATATAGTTAGCATTTTTCGTTGATTTTTGTTTCTGTTTGTTTTTAATTTGTCAATGTAACCTCAAAAAGGTAATACTACATTTGATACTGATTTGATCCAAATCAGTTGTTGATCAAAATCAGCTGTTTTAAGCTTTTCATACGAACAGCTGTTTTTGTGTCCCTGATAAAATCAATAGAAATCTTTCTTCCATAAGATTAACATTGAAACTTTGAGGGCCACTGGGGCGTAGCCCTAATGTCCTAGGACTTCGGTAAATGGCCTAAAACCTTCCCAGGGTTAACCTGTGTTACTATGCAAAATTTCAAAGCAATCGGATGGACGGTATACGAACGCAAAGTGGACAAAGAACCAAAAAACCCCCCATAAGGAATACACAGCAGAAATTTGCATTTGATTATAACGTTTGTAAGGCGAAAGATACATGATTTGTAATGCTTGATGGCAAATCTGGGCGTGCATACCTTTAATTTAAGACCTCAATTATGAAAATCGGTCGGGTAGAAGAGCCAAACGGACTCGGAAAAGAAAAACAGAATTTTTTTAATATATATGATGATTTCATAAAGGCAAAAACTAATATCATACCAATCAATAAGTGTACTAGTGGCAATAACAAAACTAGAAGTATAACAGTCCTTAAATGGAATTTTTCTTGATGGTATTCAATTAAAAATGCACCTTATCAGTCTATGGCGAAACTAATGTTTGGATGCATATGGTGCCGGATAATGCAGTTCTAATGATATAGCCTAGTAGTGATGTTTTGTAAAAGTTTTAAAGTTAAGTAAGTACAGAGAATACCCAATGGGTATATTATCTCTTGATGTGGCCAACAAATCGGCGGGTTATCGGTATGGCAATTACACATTGTTAACTACCATACCCAATTTCAGGTTTTATACTATCTACACAGGGTGTTTTTCTTAGCTTTTGTATGAAATAACCGGATTTTTGTGATAAGACTGCGGAAGTAGAGCAAACAGTGGATGACTTGCATTACAGCTGACAGGGTATTACGAGTTACCTGTTCTTTAGCTTTTGATTGTTTTGCTACAGTATTTAACTCAAACACCAATGAACGAATGAGTTCGTCATAGCACAGTTGTACGGTTTACATAATTTTGCGTTGACGGGTTAAATAATGGGGTTCTATAAAGTTTCTTTTATCATAGTTTGCAATGTTGCCACTCTCCTAAAATGGAGTTCTTAAGTAGTATTCAACGTTTTAAATAACAACCCTTATATTGTATAAAAAGGCAAAATTGATGACCCTCGCGAAAGATTTGTATAATGATCCTATCCAAAATGGTTGCACAAAATTGTATTTGAGATTTTATGATTATAAAATAGCTTTTCCTTTTTAAAATATTCAAAACAACATCAAATGTAATGAACTTGACTTAAGGTTTACCTTAAAATATATTTTATTTTCAAGAATTGTATTTCTCAAAGTCAAATTTGACTTAACAGTTATATAAAAACAGTAATCGCTCTTAACCTATTCTTACAGAATTGAATACGACCTGGTAAATTATTAAACAATTTCGGCACAATGTTTGAATAGAATTTACTAGAAATTTTTATTAAAACAAGACTAATAAAAACAGGTGTTTTCAGACAGTCTTGCTTATTTTGGTCTTTTTTACCAAAACTCCATTATTTCCATTATTTCAACTAAAATTAGTGCATAGGCCCAACAATTAATTCATCAAAATTGTATGAAAACCGTAAACAAATTTTTTTGCACTTATATCTTTTGAGTTAAACCACAGAGTACCAAATTATGTATACAGTATATATACATTTAATATACAGCACTAATTTAAGTACAGCACTATTCCAAAGTGTTTTCTTTTATTTTCTTATCCTTAAAAAAGTTTACGTTAGTCATTTTCTGAAAATTATTTAGTTCCTTCGGACATTAAACATCTCACTTATGGAATGAGAATAACTTACAAGCCGGAAAGCCTGTAATATTTTAGTGAAAAAGTAACATCAATTTTAGCAACCAGTCATTTGAGTACTATTGGAAAATTTCTGTATCGATTATGCAAAAGTATTATCCGTTTAGCCTTCATTCTGAATGATTCTTTGCTGAACTTCATTTTGTGTTTCTGTTATAAGGAGGAGCTTCCATGTTTGTCCGGATAAAGAAAGTCAACAGAGGATTTAAATAAATAAAAAGGATGTGAAGATAGGCACGCACGGAGTATAGCGTTACCTTGACAATCTTCAACTGAGCTAAGCAAACGAAAGCGAGTCCTCACGAAGACCAGTTCATCGCTTTCCCATTGCCTCCGCTCGTGATACATCGCTTCTCTATTCTGATTGTATCTTACACAAAGCAAGGAAAAACACGAGCATACATTCGTCGCCCTGTTATGTCATCGTTATATGATCATCAGCGTGCGTAAGGGCAGGTAAAGATAAAATTAATGTAATTGATGTCCCCAATACTATATAAAATAGTTTCACCTTTTAGTATAGCAACCGATGATAATTTCAATAAAACCAGGTGGCACAACTCATTTTTATCGTGATAGTCTTGGAACATTTCAAGCAACATAATATTTATGATAATATCTTCTACTATATATTACTGGTGTAGTACCTGGGCGACCGAGTATCGCTCAGTATTTATTTTTATTGTTTTTTTTTTGTTTTTTTTTAATGTATGTAAATACGAATCGCATACCGAATAAATGTGAATATTTTTTTATCTTACGTACTTATGAACTGTTTATTTAAATTTTTTTTTAAACATGGGTGCAATTAGTTTTAACATTTTATTAGAATGTTTTGCAGATATAAAACCTAGCGCATTCGATCCTGACGTCCAAAAACCTCCGTACATGTACCGTACATGTTATGTAACCTATCCAACGAATAGGCCATAATATTTGATATTGTTTATGTATTTTAGAAATAACAAATAATAATTATAATCATTAGATAATTTATATTACCTTTATAGAAGTACAAAGAATTCAGAAAGGTTTTCAGAAGCAGAACGGTTAATAACAGCACAAAAATAATGTTTTAGTTACTGTACGTTTGGTGTTTGAATAAAGAAATAAGTTGAAAATTATACCACCTGATACATCGATAATGATTTATGTTTGTTAAATAGTATATAAACATCTGGAGCTAACTAATAAATTAACATCTGCTTGTAAAGCATCTTTATTGTATCTATAATGTATTCTTAAATACTTAGTGACTTCAAAGGTGGTATATAAAAGAGTTTAAATTGTATGCGCATTTTTGCTTTCATAAGACCTAGCGCATTCGATTCCTGACGTCAAAAAACCCCTATATGCAAATTTTTATCAAAATCGTTAAAGCCGTTAGCGAGATCCCCGAAATAAATGTATAAACAAATATACAAGAATTGCTCAAGATAATACTAGGGGCTCTGCCCCTGGACGCATCACGTCCAAACCCCACCTCGGCTTTCGGCCTCAGATGGCTGCTTCGCTCATTTTTTAATAACTTTGATACCCCCCAAACCCCCCTAAAATTTCGAATTTTTTCAAACCCTTTCTTAGTGAGCACCTATGGCCCTAGAGAAAGCTACATACCAAATTGCATTCCAATCCGTTCGGTAGTTTTGAAGAAGTCGTTTTTTAACAACTTTGATCCACCCAAACCCCCCTAAAATTTCGAATTTTTTCAAACCCTTTCTTCGTGAGCACCTATTGCCCTAGCGGAAGCTACATACCAAATTTCATTCCAATCCGTTCGGTAGTTTTGAAGAAGTCATTTTTTAATAACTTTGATCCCCCCCCCAAACCCCCCTAAAATTTTGAATTTTTTCAAACCCTTTCTTCGTGAGCACCTATAGCCCTAGTGGAAGCTACATACCAAATTTCATTCCAATCCGTTCGGTAGTTTTGAAGAAGTCATTTTTTAATAACTTTGATCCCCCCAAACCCCCCTAAAATTTTGAATTTTTTCAAACCCTTTCTTAGTGAGCACTTATGGCCCTAGAGGAAGCTACATACCAAATTTCATTCAAATCCATTCGGTAGTTTTGAAGAAGTCATTTTATTTTTACTCCATCTTAGAAAATTTAAAAAAAATTACGAAATCGATTTGGGAGCACTTTGATTAGGTCAAGCACTTTGAAATAAACATTTTTTGTCTCTCGAAATTTTTTCTAAAAATTCTTCCTTTTCGAGATATTAGCAACTTTATGTCAATTTATTTCAACACGTTTAGGGCCGCCATTTTGGTTAGAGTGGACCTTTCGAAGTCCGGTTTGCGGCAATGTGTTCTACTAAGACCTTTAATTTGATACCAAACTCGACCTATGCTGCTATTTAAGAATTTTGTCTGCCCGTGGTGGTTAGTATTTTCAGTCTTTTTAACGTAATTGTAATCTTTTGAAGTGTTCAGTTATATATATTTGGCTTTTATATATATAGATCTTAAATAATAAAAGCACTATTGTCATAATAATAAAAGATCTGAAATTATGATTTTAGTAACTTTGATCCCCCCAAACCCCTCCTAAAATTTCGAAATTTTTCATACCCTTTCTTAGAGAGCGCCTAAGGCCCTAGAGGAAGCTACATACCAAATTTCATTCCAATCCGTTCGGGCGTAATTTGAGGATGATCAAAAACGCATTGAAAACGCAAGGAAAAATGCAAAAACGCTTATTTCTGGCGTAATTTTGGGAGAATCTCAAACATTTTTTAACAGACTACTTTTAGGCCTTAAACGAACCTAAGTACAAAATTTCAACATTTTCTGCCAATTAGTTCTCGAAAAAGCTGAGAAAACACAAAAAATCGCTAGAAAAACGCGAATATTGGGCGTATCTTTGGGATGTTTTCAAAATCCGTTCTTAGTGCTCGTCTAAAGGTCCAACTGAATATGCATGCCAAATTTGAACTTATTTGGTTCAGTAGATTTTTAGTTCTGCTGATGAATGAATGAGTGCCATTTCGCTTTTATATAGATAGATTACGTTTTTGTACCAGAATGGATCTTTGTTTGATTCTGGTCTCCAGACCACTTATTGTAGATCATATGATTGAACCACTTTATTATTATTAGCTTAATTAACTGAAGCATGCAAATAAATAAACATTGTTGTAAACATTACTTCAAACTTATAGCACATTGGAAACAGCTGTTTTTTAATATAATATATAAAAACACATATTATACTTATACAACAATAATTATTATTAGCGAATTTCCATAGGAAAAATGAGCTATTGCAGTGGCCCTTATGGTAAGACCCAAGGTCGGGAGTAGCAAATGAGCACCGATTATGGTCCCCAGAACACGTTTTGGGGTGTCATTAAAAATCATATGTATATATGTGTTCGCACTCTAGCGGCCGCATTTTAAGTCCGATTTGGTTTAAATTTTGTACACATGTTGTTTGTCTACATCGCTTGGACGAGTTCGTTATCCAAAAAAATCCAACGATCGCAAGTACGTTTTTTGACCGGAAGTAACTATTTTTTTACATTTTTCCTACGAGAGTGAATTTTCTTTAGAGTTTTTTCTACAAATATAAATATAGGATGTTATTCTGCACATTTTGTTCTTTACGGATCTTATAGCTCGCTTGGTTCCCCCAAAATCGATCAAAACGTAAAATACCATACAATTACCTGGTTCAAAGCCATTTGGTGGATTTTATTGTGGGGTTGGCGTGCGAAGCATGCAATGCTTTGTGTATTGAAAACACTGCCATAAGAGGAATGGCGTGCGAAGCACGCAATGCTTTGTGTATGAAAATACTCCCAATATGCGGAATACCGTGCAAACCCTTTTGCAGCTATTCAGCACCAACATGAATAGACCTATTTCCCAAATTGTTGAAACAATAAAACACTAGTGGACATGGCAATGCTTCGCTATTGCTTGATTTACCTAACCTAAAATTATATTCAGTTTTTGATCCAAATCAGTTGTTGATCAAAATCAGCTGTTCATCAAAATCAGCTGTTTTAAGCTTTTCATATGAACAGCTGTTTTTTGTGCCCCTGATAAAATCAAAAGAAATCTTTCTTCTTCTTCCTTAAGATTGACCTTCCATAAGATTAACATGGGAACTTTAAAAGCCACTGGGGCAGAGCCCAAGGGACTTATTCAAAAATGTAAGGCCAGTTTGCAAATCTACGCGACACGCTCTTTCCAATGAGACGTCAATGGATAAAATCGGTTAAGAAATGGCGGAGGAGTTCAACCGACAAAGTTTCATGTAGCGTATTAATTATATAGATAGGCCTATAAACTCAATTTTGGAAATTTGCTCAACTTACGTCAGCGGTTCAGCTGCGTGGTCGAATTATTAAACTTAAAGCTACAAAAGTTCAAGTTACAACTTTACAAAGACCAGTCAAAGTTTTGCAAAATACTGACTCTGATGGCTGCAATAGTGTGCCATGAACAATTAGAACATATATTATGTACAAAAATATCATTTCGCTTATACTATAGGGTAACGGCTAGAATTATTGGCACTCCTACATTTATTAGCACTCACATGTATTTGTCTTTGTGATAACGTTAAACAATATTTAAACCAAATAAACAGGAACTTTCTAGAATCCTTAATAGGTTTTCCTTTAGTAGTCAATGTTTCATACTTCTAGAGAACATGACGTGCATTTTATAGTGAATTTTTATTTTTAAGTTCAGTCTATTTCACCGTTTTTCTTAACAAAATCATAAGCATACTAACACAGAATTAGTATTTTTACACCACAACATTTATTAATTTATTACTGATAATGAAACTTACATTTTACTAAAAGCATTTATTATTATAATGAGTAATTGTTTAACAACATAACCTCCAGGAAAGATTGTTAAGGGGGGTGCCAATTACTGTAAACTATAATGACCTATAGGTCACCTGTCAAGTTACCTGAAGTCACAAATAATGTGTTCAGGTTATATCCCAAATACCCCTGAAATTGATAGGCATAGTACAATAAACAAATAAATATTTATAGATATTTATTTAAATGTTAAATTGTCCTTAGAATAGTTAATGGTACCCTTATAAATTTCACGTAGGCACGTAGGCAGTGCCAATAACTGGTTTTAGGCATACCAATAACTATGGTAGTATTCATTGTTATTAGCATTTTAAGTGAGTTTAATATTGACTTGGCTTTTCAATCAATTTTTGATAAATACAAAATAAGTTTGCCAGTAATACTATTTGTTGATGGGCATAAATAATACTCACTTAAAATACCAACTGAGGGAGTTCTGCACTGAATTAGGAATAATATTGATTTTATTATTTAATAACTCTACCAGAATGTTACAGCCAGCAGATGTCTCTGCCTTCAAGCCAATTACAGCAGGGTGGAAAATATGTGTATTTGAATGTAAAGGAAGTAATAAGCATGAAGCCATTACAAAGGAAACTGTTGCTCTTAAGCTCCTGAATTGAAAATGTTGTGAATGAAATTAAGGTACAGATTTTAATCAAGTGGTTTAAAGCCTATACGTGGAACCCAGATTTGATATATTTTTCTAGATGTTAAGGAAGGAATTATATGAAGGAAGATACTGATGGGTTACAAAATAGCTCATAGAAATCCAAGTAATGATAATAGGACAATACCAGCAATGGCACTTCCATAGGTTGCAAATATTGTCGGGGACGAAATAATTAATGACTTCCGAAATATTGAAGAGGTTAATCAAGCAACAGCCTTGAGGTTTTTTTATATCGAGTATGAGAAGAATTTTCACAACAAAATGCCTCTGCTAATAAGAGAAGAGAAGTAAACAAATCCTGTAACTTAAATAAAAAGAGAAAGCAAGAGACAAAAATAAGTGGCTTCCTAAAATCCACAAGGACAATTATCCAATACGCCCGCTTGTAAATTTTACATCGGCCCCATCTTATAAACTTACCAAAACACTTGATAAGATAGTAAGAGGGGCTGTCAGGTTTAAATCTGGAGCTAGTGTCAGAAATAGAGAGGAGTTGATACACAATATTAAAGATGTCAAAATCCTCGCTGGTTCCATGTTGACTTCATTCGATATAGTTAACTTATTCACGAACGTACAAGTTAACGAGACTATTAAGATCCTGGAGAATAATGTTCAAAGTCAAACAACACCTTGACCGCAGTCAAACTAGGGGAACTCGTGCAATTACTGAGAATAGTACTGGGCCAGAACTATTTTATGTTCGATAATTAATATTACCTGCAGAACAGCGGCCTAGCTATGGGTAGCCCTCTATCTCCCATATTAGCTGAAGTGTTTTTGGACAACTTCGAAGATAGTTTTGTTTTGTTGGACAAAAACGCACATCATTCAAAACTTATCTATTGGCACAGGTATGTTGATGACGTTCTGTGTTTGTTCAAAGGCAACAGTAGACAAATGGACATTTTTAACAAATACCTTAATTCAGTGCACACTAACTTACAGTTTACCTCCGAGATAGAAGACAATAAAAGCATACATTTTTTAGACTTGACAGTTACAAGAGCAAACTCAAACCACAGATTCAATATATATCGTAAGCCAACCTATATTGATCAAGTGATACATTCCAGCTCTAATCACCCCCAACTCACATAAAATGGCCGCTTTTAACTCCATGGTACACAGACTTTTGAATACACCATTGAACAAGGAGAACTATGACATGGAATTTAACACTATTAAATTCATTGCACAGGAAAATGGTTAGAGTAAAGATATCATAGATAAATTACACCGAAAGCTTAAAAGCAGGTCGGACGTGATTAAGAAACCTATCGAAAAGAAGTATGTATCATTAGAGTATAACAAACTTGTTGAAACAAAAGCCCACAGCACCTTTAGTAAACAAGGTTATACTGTAGCATTCAAACCTAATAACAGTCTCAAAAAACAACTCTCGGTTAGTAATACAAAGGTTCCTCATTCCAGCTTTAGACAAGACTGGCATTGGCGAATGCGAATCATTTTACATAGGCCAAACAGGACGCAGCCTTGTGAAAAGATATAAAGAGAATTATAAAATCCCTCAATAAATAACCAACGAACTCCCTATATGCCGACCACATAGTTAATACTGGCCACAAATACAGTGACATCAATAGCCTGGAAATTGTACACACCTGTAGAAAAGGTAAACATATGGACAGATTAGAAGAAATAGAAATTTATAACAGCTTAAGAAAAGAACCAACCAAAATTTTAAATTCCCAAGTAAATTTTACAGCAAACCCAATATATGAAGAAGTAATCAAGTCGGCTGTATGGAATTAGTTGTTGCAGGGATAACCTGTTCTTCGCAGTTGGCAACCCTGGTTATCAGCTGTCCAACATTTTAAATAATTAATTGTAATGTTGGCCAACAAGTTGTAAATATGTCTGACGTTTTGTGTATGTTTGTGTGCTGTTTTATTTTTGACCACGTCCAAATGGATGTAGATTTATCATGTGTGAACTGTGTGTATTTTATATTTTAATGTGTTTCGTAAACAGTGTTTAAAAATGTGATTAATCGTGAAACAGCTGTAGCACGTTTCTTAAAGTAAGAATTGGATAATGATGATGGTAAGAAACACAAATTTATTAATAACAAAAATAAGGAGACATTTTGTGGAAAGAAACTAATTTGCAAAAGAAAGGAAAATGTGGAAAGAGAACAGGTAGTTGACACAAATAAACCAAGTCGTTCAAAATAAAACTGACCAATGTTTTGAAGAAGAATCTAGTATAGCAGTGAAAACAGACGAAACAAAAAAAGAACTGTTACGCTTGTGGGAATAACTTCAAAGATAATTGGCTTGAAAATAGAATAGAATGTGACATATTGTATGAGAAAGCCAATCACAGAAAATGTGTTGAAGATATACATTTTGACAAACCGAATCCAATTTTCATGTGATATGGTTGTTCAAAATGTTTTGAGGAATTTGACTTAAAGGCTTCAACCTTTTTGTTCATTTAACATTTGTTATAATGTTTTATATTTTATACATTAGTTGAAATTCTTTTTTTGTTATTATTACACATGTTTTACTTTAAAATTAAAAGTTTTAGACAAATAAATGAGGTGCCAATAACTGTGTCACACAATGCCAATAGCTAAAACATAAGGTGCCAATAACTACGTTTTGATCATTTTTGCTTTTTTCAATTTTAATATATGTATTACAATTCTTAAATTTACTTTTTATGTTACACCTGCAATTCTAAAGGAGTCCCCTACACAAATCATATCTTGAAACTATAAAAAAACAAACATACAAATAGTGCAGAGTTATTTTAATACAGGTACTTCGCTTAAAGGGCCAATAACTGTCTCATATTATAAGTAAATGTAGATTTTAAAGTTTCTGTTTACTTTAATTAATATTAAACTGATTTTATGAGACACAAGCTAAGGCATTAAACAAATTTATTCACTTCTTATAGGTCGCAGTTATGAAAATAAGGTTCAAACTAACTTTTTGTAATGTTTAGCGATTTACAATTTAAAAAAGGGAACGATATTTTAGCTACTAAAGACGTAATGAGTTTTTGTTCTGCAACCTCATTTTGGTTTCCCCTTGCAGTCAAGATTGGTTATATCAAACATTGTTTCAGATACTATTTAAAAGGTTTACAAAAACAAAGGAGTTATGAATTGTGTTTTCCTTCAAACTCTATTTTTGCCTCACTTTAAACTAATTAAAAGATTTACAACAATAACTTTGAATGGATCGATATTGTGTCTACTAAGGGAGTACGGTAGTGAATTTTTTGTTGTAACCTCATTTTGGTCATTTTGAAATAAGAATTGTTTTTATCAAAAAGTATTTCATACAAAAGTTTAAGACAATATTTACTAACGGAGTACAAACAAAAATTTGTGGTACTACTCTCAGGATTTATAATAACTTTAAATGAGGAGGTTAGTATCAAATTAAGACAAATATACTTTTGTACTTTTTACAGGAGAGGCCAAAACCTCTATTGTTAAAATACTTTGAGTGCCAGCTATACCTGAAGTAAACCTTCCGTTCTGGCCAACTTTTGTTTTCCACACAATGATATTAGAATTGGCATATAAATCCTAAAAAATATTATTTATAACACACATGAGTGCAAATTTATTTTTGTTTTTGGTTTAATTTATTTTTTTTGTGACACATTGGCTTTACGCGGCCATTAGTAGTTAATAACACACGTACTAGCCTTGTGAGCATTGTGAGGCCAATGTGTCACCACGCCATCTTGCTGGGAGACGTATAATGTTGATAACAAAACACACCAATAAAACGGTAGAAGTTCAAAGAAAAACTAAATTTATCGAGTAACCAAAGTGCATTGCGGATTACAACACAGTAAAATTATTTATTAACCTATCGGACCAGGCAAAGAGTTACTCCAATTCCCTGAGAAAAGGAATAAAATGGTACAGAAAATTGGCTATAGAACTAATTATTGGAACCAACACAGTAAACGCACTGCATGTGTGCAAAAATCTGTCACTTAAGAAAATGCAAATTACTCTTTTCAAGAAAAAAATAGTGGAAGAACTAACAGGAATAAATTAATATGACTGCTCTTCCTCCTTCTACGATGTCAGCTCTAAACCAAACTCACCGCTTTCAAGATGTCGGCAGACAAAGAAGACAGAGGTGTCACAAGTCCTATGACAATCTCCTTATCAAATTTAACATCATTACTCACAGTTTTGTGAATCTTATTATTTTTTTAAAAAATTTTCAAATAAATAATTTTATATTTGGAATTTTGTTGTACATTTTCCTCCTAAATATTTCATATGCCCTCGTGAGACCACTTTGGATTCACAATCAACAGGCCAATCACAGTTTCCTAGCGTCCTGGCCATACTCTTTCAAACAACATGTGCTTTAATGGGATCTGTGAGTCCAGAATGATTTCACGCTACCTAAAGTGCAAGAGTAGCATGTGGTGCCAAAGTGGATCCACACGACCCTTGTGGCACTCTAAGTGTTATGTCTTATGACTATTGAGACACAATTTATACTGGCCATTCATATTGGTCATAAAAACGTTTTAATAGCCAAAATGGCAGTCAATGTAGATTTTTGATTTTATATTTATGCTTTAAAAGTGCATTTGACTTTTTGATTATTTGTAAGAAAGTACATTGAGAGAGTTGAAAATGAAAACTTTGTGTTGGTTTTACAACTAGTTTTGCTTCTTATATCCAGTCAAATTCTGTCCAATCTCTTCCCACTTCCTTTACTTTTCCAAGTTTAAAAATAATTTATGGTACTCTCGTCAGCTGGAAGCTAGGAATGTCCTATGACAGAGAAGATTAGTTCAATGTACTCAACATTTTAAAGTGCAAGTTTGAACAACTAAAATGAGCTCATTTTAAACAAGTTCACATTTTTATTCTAGACAGCACATTCATCCAACATCAGTCGAATTACTTTTACCTTAGCAAGATCTCCATTGCTGGTTTTTTCAAACATCTTATTTAATAGATCTAACACAATTCATTTTGATAACAACAGCTGATTTACAATCTCCCGATGGATTGTAAACTTACTTAAATTTCCATCATTGAAAATGATTAAAAGCTATAAAATTATTATTCTGAAAAAAAAACTTTGAGATAAAAAAATCCTACTTGTAACCTCAAAGAACTGAAGATAATCAGTAACATCTAATCTGCCTAAGATTCCTGGTGCATTTTGGGTAAAGTAATACTAATACAGTCTTTAATTTGTCAAACTAAACCAGTTTGTCTAGATTTTGAAACTAAACAGTTTCTTAGTGCTTTTTTACATAATTATTATTTCAAGTCAATTATATCCACTGACGTTCAATTCTGTTTTGAAGCTGAATGAGGTCAGAATCGGATCTAGCATAAGAATCAATCAATTATGAATATTTTTTATATTAAGTTGTAGTGATTTTCCAGTTTTTCAAAAACACTTCCCTCTCTTACCCCCTTGATGTGATTTTGTCCATTAACAAATTCAACCGAGATTTTCCATCTCTTATTCTTTTGTCTCATTCTAGAAGTAATTTATACAAAATTATAGCATGTCCATATAAAGTGAAAGATTGATAAATATTTTCTGAAAGTCGCACCATGGGAATGTCTGCAATAGGTACTTTCTTCGAAATCTATATAAAATACAATTTGACAAGTTGATATAGCTCCAACGTTAGGGATGAAGAAGATAAGATGTCCTACATTGAATATACTGTTTCCAATTATACAAATTATATATTAATGCTTATCTTCTGACATATCCTGCAGCCGGTAGCAGTTGCTAAAAATTTCAACCATTATTAGGTTAAACAGATTAATGATTTGATTTTTCTAATGATTAAAGTTGAGCAGATGCTAACATTTACTACTATTATTTTTTTTAAGATTTTCTAGTTTATACTTGAAATCTATATT
The DNA here is from genome assembly GCA_018207615.1 of Philaenus spumarius. NCBI lineage: Eukaryota > Metazoa > Arthropoda > Insecta > Hemiptera > Aphrophoridae > Philaenus > Philaenus spumarius. The sequence goes on from JAGFPH010000033.1 coordinate 90,840, forward strand.
TAATTGCACATAAGTTGCAGCTAAAGAAGCTTACATTAAATTTATGAACTTAGACAAATTAAAGTTGATCTGGCTAGAAAAGATTTAGAAAATTATTCTTACACACAATTGTATCTCTTGATGAGGATAATTTCCAGTAGTTAAGTGAATCACATATAAAATGTTTTAAAAATATAGCAGTGTTAAATAATAATAGAATTTAATTCTTACTACTCTATTGCATAAAATTATACTAATAGGATTAGTAGGCTGTTATAGATGGATATGATACTGATTACTAAAAGGATTTATGAATTTATTTCTACTTCAGTCTCTACGTGTATATAATTATAAACTTTTGAGTTGACAATGGTTTTCAGGTGTAGGATGTACGAACCATGAAACAAAAAACTCTGTTTAAATTTTCCTGAAGTTGCAGCATGGTACTAAACTAAAACTGCATTTTTATAAGATCAAAAAAAGAACTAAAAAATTAAACTAAAAATAACATACTGACAACACTAATATGCAAATAGACTGAATACGCAAATCAAAAATCTTAAAGCAAATTACTAAAGCAGCATCGTAATGGAACCCAAAATAAAAGTTTAAAACATCAAGGTCATTTAATGTTTTTTAACTTTTAATATTGTTAAGATTTTCCTTTGTTTATATTAGTATGGTCCAATTTTAAGCTGTTTTTTATTTATTTATTTTTTAATCAATTACATACAACAATTTTACAATAGATAAGGCAAAACTAAATTTTATAACTAAGTTCTACTAAAAAAAACAACAGTATAAAATGGAACACTTCTGAATTCACTCAAAGACTTTCCATAAGATTCTATATTTAGTTTTTAATATAATACAATTTAAAATGCATTAATGAAATCTATATTAAAATGTGTTAACATTCATCCATAAATTGTATTTATTATTTTAATCTAATGTCTAATTTACCTATAATAATGAATTATCTCAATCAGCCTTAGCACACCTGCATTAATAGGAAGGTCATTATTAACTAATACTTCACAATCAAGATCATTTTTTACCATTTTTTTAGATCAATTTCAGAGTTGTCCTTTTCATTTCTAGTAATGTTACACAAAGAAACACAACATTTAAAAATGTGACAGGCATACTTTTCCTGAAAGTAATTTAGGAAAGGGGATTTCGCTTTCAGAATTTCTATAGCATTTAGCACTATACTTCTTGCTGACTCCGTTAAATAAATGTGATAATTATATAACACCTGATAAAGGAAGAAATAATCACACTTTTATTGAATAACCAGAGTCTGTGGATATTACAGAACCTTGGACTGATATTTACACTGTTTCCATTTATTTACTGCTCTTACAATTTACTGTTTTATAGTACCATGCCCAATGAGAAGGAGGGCTGGGCCCCGGAGTTTTCTGAGGTCCAAAATTTCCCCAAAAATCCTATTAAACCTGAATATGTATCCACACATTCTGTTATAATTCATATCGATTTTCTCCCAGTTTTAGATCATAAACTTAAAAAATAACTAGCATCCAATATCTTAATCTATGAAATAAGAAGAAAACTTTTCACTAACAAGATAGTGTCACACACCAATCATAACAATCATCATTAGTTATAATGTTACACTGATTTAAATAAAAACCCGAACCACAAAACAAGGAGCAAAAACTATAGCTAAACAACTAAATTGTAAGTTAAGTTTAATACCTTACCCTTATATACATTTCGATGACATGGTCATCATCCTCAGAGGGTTTTAACACTACTAAAAACTTTGTTTTTGCTCCTTGTTTTGTGGTTCGGGTTTTTATTTAAATCAGTGTGATTTTGTCGCCACAGTGCTCTTTTATTTGTGATAATGTTACAATTTATTTTTAAATTGAAAATATTGAATATGTATGTAAGAAGTAAACAAAAAGAGGAGCCTGTAGGTCTCTACTCCAGGCATTGATTTTGTCTCCTTAGCGGGTACAGTAGATACTCTTACATCAAGCACAATTTCTTGCCCTGGCACTAACATAATAAAATGAATTATTACCATTAAATTTATAAAATGATTTCTGTAACATCTGACAAATCTTAAAAAGCATCTATTTTAATAAGAGTTACATCAATAACTCCAATAACAAGAAGTGCATTAGAAATACCATAAAACTTTCCCACTATTTTTCCTGAGAAATCTACTATTTAACTTTTGGAAATTTCACTTCATTTACTAGCAACTGCTTGAACTGTAGGCACACACTAGACTTTGCTTCCTTGAATATCAGCTACAGGATGGTACTATCAAACACTTTAAAACTATTGAAAAACAATGCACAATTAAAATATTAAACATATAGCTTTGTTTCTGTTTGTAGGCCAATAAAGCACTCTGTAACCTATATCATTGAACAACCGAAATCATTTTAAACCTTCCGTTACATTCAAAGTGCATGTAAAATTACAATTTAATATCACTCTATATCTGTTGGAATTCAGTTGTCAACAACTTCTTTATCTGACAATGAATGTATCACTTAACCCTACAGTAGTGTCATCGGTCTGAGAGTCCAATTCACTCTTTGTTAGCGTGACACTCATTGTTCACTAGAGAGGGAGGGCTGAGTAATTCAGTACCTTCCTATTTCTTGTCAGTCTGCCTGATGCTGCCTGCTCGTGATTTTCAGATTATGTTATCTATGATAAATTAAACAAATCAGACTCCTACACCGAAGACGCCACACACAAATTTTAAGAATTTTTGAAAAGTGTCCATGCGAAACAATTGTACACATTTTTTATTTTTTATTTTTTATTTGGGTTACAGATTTGACTCTTGTCTTCATAACTACTTTTTTTTTGCCAAGTTTACTCTTTTTCCAAATAAAAAAATTAAATAGTAGCATTAGTTTTGAAATTTGTAAAGTAAAAGTGTTTGAATTTTAAATCATAATTGTCAATGTATCTCCATCATATTGCCTATCTGAAAATGTAGGAGAAGAACCATATTTACGATATATGTCATTTTATTAAAGTTTGGTGATATTTACAGAATTATTTTTAAAAAACATGTAAATTGGTATCATAGACCTATGACACCAATGGTGTTGCAAAAAGCATGACACTACTCTAGGGTTAACAAGTTCAACCTTACCTACAAATTCTAATCGTTTACCTACCAATTATTATGTATCTGTATTAACATTTAACATGGTAAAAACTAAAACTTGTACTTTGTAAACATTACTGTTATTTTTAAATAATTATCAACTGCAGAAAACGCCTTTAACTTTAAAAATATTCACTGAGCACAACGCTGTAGAACACAATTAATTAATTATTGCACTTCACTTATTAAAAATTTACATGGAAAGGTACTTCCTTCTAATAATTGTGTTATCTTTTTCAAGGTATATCAAGCCAAAAGCATTTCTACCACTGTTTACAATATACAGTTTTTATTTGGGAAATTCATTGGTAGTTTTCTAAAACCCTAGCCAAATTAAAATTATCATATATTTTGAAGAGTACTATTAAAATAATTTGATCACGCAACGGAACTGCTGACGTAAGTACTGCATAGGGAATTGGTCCACTCACAAAGGCGCTGAATAGGCGGCTGCATGTATGAAATATATTAGTAGAGTTTGTTTATACCTAAGCCTAGGTACATTTGTTTGTTTCCACTCGCAGAATTTGTACTTCTTCCTTGAGGTTTAGGCTTATGGATTGCTTCGCTTCACGCGAATCGAGCAAACTCGGCCATTGGGCCTCGGATCAGAAGATTCCCCCATGATAAAATCCCCTAAGTGGATTTAAACTGGGTATTTTTATGGTATTTTACATATTGATTATGGGGGAACCAAGTGAGCTATAAGGTCGTGTAAAAAAACAAGATGTGCAGTATAACATCCTACATTTATTTTTATAGATAAAACTTGAAAAATGTTTCATTCTCGTACGAAAAATCTCAAAAAAGTTAGTTCCAATCAAAAAACGTATTTTCGGTTGTAGGATTTTTTGGCTAACGAACTCGTTTGAGCAACATAGACAACCAACGTGTGTACCAAATCGGACTTAAAATACGGCCAATAGAGTGCGAACACATATATACACATGGTAATCAACTCAAGGAGGCCACCATTGGGATCTCAGAAAGTATTAATTTTACAGCAAACTTTAAATGGGGGACCTTTCCTTGTTTTAAAAAAAATTAAAATATGTAGTTAAAATATTTGTAAATGCCATTTTCCAATATGGCGACAACTTTGAAGTTTTTTTATAGAAACCCCTATTTTTATGACATACTGTTGTATTTGGATTTTACATGCTGTTTTAAGACTTTTTTATTCTTGGTGGTTTTTTTTTTTTTTAATAAACTTCACTGTTTAGCTGCTAGGAGATGACCAAAACCGATGTTGTCCCCCTCTCTGCAGGTGCACAACTTGGGGGGGGGGGAAGTATCGCGGGGGTGCTATCTTTAAAAGTGCTCATATCGCGTGAAGTAGACATGATAGAAACATGCTCTAAACAGCATTTTATTACACACATTATGTTCTTGGAAAAATGTCAAAAGCAAAAACCATGTGCCCGTAATATAAATTAAGTAGTTTAACATTTTCTTTTTTAAGATGTACTTTAAACTCAAAATAACGGGTCCTTTGCTGTTTAAACCATAACAACGTGCCACATTATACCTGAAAAAAACTACATCTTTATACATATAAAAAGGTATTATCGTATTTTATTACTTACTTGTTATTTTATAAATGGAATTTCCTCTTGTGAGAATGAAATCTTCAGCCTTAACTTTATCACTCGATTGTCTTTGAAACTTTCACATAGCCTACTATATACACTTAATTGAAATGAACAAAAATAACTTATATTGTGTTTAAAATTGAAATAAAGTTTTATGAGATGTTTGATTAAGATAGAGAGTCAATTAAACGTTTTGCAGATTTTATAAGCCATTCTCTTCGATTTCATTTTCATCTTCTATGTGTGATGGCGTTGTTTTCGGGTTTTTACAATTGTCATAGTATTTGCAGTAGGATCAGCAGGAAGAGTTGTTGGAAAAACAGCTACAAGTTGCCTTGGAGCAGTTTTTGCAGTTGCATGATTTAAGTAACGTAGTAGGAGTAAGGGACATTTCAATAAAAAGAGGGTTTAAGTTTCCAGAACTATCTTGGAAAAATCCGTACTTTAATAAATCTAAAGGTTCAATCTCAGCACTTAGGGACTTTTCCCAATAGTACAGTTGGGCACTACACCGTAACAGATGTAATTTGTAACTGTCTGTTGTGCAAGACAGTTTGCTTATATCATTGACGACAAAACGGTTTGTTGTTATTTGGATGTAGCGACTTTCATTGCAAGTTTCTCCTTTTCTTCTGAATAACTTCAAATACAATGCTTCTAATTTGTCACACTATCATCCGATAGTTGTCGTTCATTTAAAAGCTGCAAAATACCACAAATTTCTTCTGCACGCGTTTTAGCACGGTACTTGTAAGCAGTCTTTTTTGTCGCTATCTTGCTTGTTGTGTCGCAACCTGTCAAGCAGTTTAGAGCTGGTAACACCTCACAAAAACGGTTGCCTAGGACCTCTGCTGCTTGATGACAACTTAAACTTCTTTTCTTTGTTCCTACGCCAACAATTAGCCATAAACCTTGACAACCTCTTTGTCTAAAACTGTCCTAAAACCTTATGCCAAGCACAAACACGTCAGTATCAGGACTATGTATTAGCAGATGTTTCTTTTTAATGTTAAAATTTCTTTTATGATTTGTTTGTCATCTTTGCAAAAACATGTCGGGTCGAGAAAACATCCTGATAAATAAAGGCTTTTATCTTGCGGGACATGGATTTTATTCAACACAAAATGCGAAATGAACTGGAATAATTTATTTTTAATTTCAGAGTGTGATAAGTAGCGCGGCCATTGAGCAGGTAGTTTCATTGACTCGTTGTTTACGTTGACAATCAACGGAGACTTTCCATCTGTTCTGGTTTCATTCTCGACATATTTCATTGTTGAATCATCGTAAGTGTCATACACTATATCTACTCGAATCGTAGTTGTCTGTTGTAAAATCTTGTCCATTTAGTAGGCAGCCAAATCGCCAAAACTTTTCATTTTAGCTATCACGACTGTTGCAATGCCGTGAATAAGAGCCATGCCATCAAAAATATATATTTGGTTTTGAAGAGATTGTGTGTATTCTAAACTTGCACTACATTCACAGTCTTTTTCAATGGCATGCATTAGGTCTGATTTTACACTTTTTTTCAGGTGTCCGTTTTGTAATGAAAGACTTGGTGGGAATGGTGCTAACTCATGCGACATTAGTTCCTTTATGTTGAACTTCGTGTATACAGAATATTTTGAAATAAATACTATTTGATGAGTGATGAAATAACATGAACATATTTATATTGATTTATAGTATAATACAATTTAATAGTAATGAAATCGTCATAATTTATTGCAAATATAAATAAAATATGGTACTTTCAAATATATATGTACATTTCTCGATTTCCTTTGCAGATACGGGATTTTTGCTAATGTAATTTTTCGAAGAACATAATGTGTGTAATAATATGCCGTTTAGAGCATGTTTCTATCATGTCTACTTCACGCGATATGAGCACTTTTATAGATCGCACCCCGCTATACTTCCCCCCTCCCCCTCCAAGTTGTGCACCTGCTGAGAGGGTGACAACATCGGTTTTGGTCATCTCCAAGGTGCTCCCAACAGCAATCAAAAGTAAAAATGTGTTACACTTTCAGTGCATACCAACTCCCTATAGATGCTGGACTAATTATTAAAGAGTTCATTTGCAAAAATAAAATTTAACTCAAAGTGCAATATTTTTTACAGTGGAATGTTAAAAAAAACTGTTGCAATTTCACAAATACTTTATTTTATAAAAAAAAAACGTACTTAAATTATTTTAAAAAATCGCTAACGCATTCACTGTGTATTGTGTAAATGCAAGTACAGCTCGCCATGGGTGCCCACAACATGGTTTGATGGCACAAGTTGCGCCTTCAGAATTTTTGGGGGAAATAAATTTTTGGGGTGTTTTTCACAGTTTGAGGGGGAATTTTCATATGTTCCTGATTAAAATCAATATAAAATATTAAGATTTGGTGATTCCCTCCCCCCAAAAAATAGGAGATAATCTGTTGTTTCTATTATCTGCAGAGTGTAATATGAACAAAGTACATGTACATTATAGACATTTACAGCATAGCTTAGAGCCTGCTAAAGTCATTCTGCAAACAACTGCCCTCCCCCTCACAACAGTCCCAACACCATGGTGTAAGTAGGTAAGGGGTGTTACTCAGAAAGACGAGTTTTGGACGGGTTCAGTGCATTTCATCAGATGACGTCACAGCTCGAATTAAAAATGCAGCCTTTCGTCCAAAACTTGTCTTCATAAATCATCAACAAAGGTCTTACAAAGTGTATAGTTTTGGTTTCTGTATGAAACGTGCTTTCCAACAGTCTATGAGTTTAACGATACAAATATGAAATTTACTAAGCCGAATTACCTTCATTTTATGCTTTTTAGATTGGTGATTTCGAAAATGACGTGAAATAAATAGTAAAAAAATTTCCCACTACACAGAATTTGCATATTATTAGAACTATTCGTCTAAATTCAAATAGGGTTAAAGGTTGACTATTTTCTAACTTCAATATCAAATTTACAACGTTATAAACTACCTATGTTTAGTAAGCTTTAAAACGATACCATATTCATAATTTTTAAATGAGCGGAAGTAAGTGTAACAAGTTTCCCCTGTTCAAATTATAAAAAATCCATTTAAAGTAGTATTTTTTTTTAGGAAGGAAAAAAAGGACAAAAATCTTTATGACATTGTCCGGGGACTGAAGGTGGTGGGCAGCCTCCTTACCCCGATAAAAACCATTCAACCTTCCATTCCATCTTCCTTCCTCTGCGGGATCATCACTAAGATATTACTTCACAGAGGAGAGGGTCTGTCTTGCCCTATAGGGTCATCCACCATCCTTTTGACCGGCTGGTCAAACACCAATTGTGCCAAATCTACTTTAATATGTTCTCTGATGGTATTAACTCTGCATCCTTACTCTTCTATGCTTCAAGCCATCCTTCTTTTCTCTTGCAGCGCAAAATCTCTTCAATGTACCTTGAGATACTATCCCAGTTGCATTTGGAAAACATCATCTTTTCCACTATGTTTTCTACCGTACATTCTCCAATCATGTTGTAGATATCTCACCGTTGGTATGAGAATCGTTCGAATTCGAAGAAAGTGTGTCTTGCATCGTCTCTTCTATTCTCGCAGGTTCGGCAATTCATAGAACTCACTTTACCCATCTTATGAAGATAGTACCGGAAATATCTGTGCCTGTTAGAAACTGAGTGAGGTAGAAATTAACTTCTCCGTGTTTTCGTTTGGTCCAATTTCGCACATTTCTTATAAGACTTGCTGTCCATCTCCCTTTAATGTGGCCAGCCCATCGTATTTGCCACTCCTGCATAGTAAGTTCTCTAGAATTTTTAGCAGCCTCTATTCTGCTGATTTCCTTACTTAAAGTGAAGATGTTCTTCCGCTCCTGCGCCAAAAGATCAATCGAGATGACATCCGCCACGACCACCACCGACGCCTCTGACACTATTCGGTAGGAGCTTATAATTCTCATAGCTCCAATTCTCTGGAGTGAGAGTAGTCGAGAACGACGTCTTCTAACCCTAACTGCGTCTGCCCAGATTTCTGCTCCATACAACAAAATCGAATGCACCACAGTCATCAGGAGTCGTCGCCTACCTGCACGTGGGCCACCCATATTGGCCATCAGTCTTTCAAGGTAGTTGGTCATCACTTCCGCTTTGTCACACTTTGCTCCCAGAAAGTCAACTTGGTATCCAACATTACTCCTAAATACTTTGCTGACCTCTTGGTGTTCATACATTCCAATCCCACCATCATTGGGATGATTGTGGGTATTTGTTTCCTCGTTAACAAGACCATTTCGGTCTTATGGGTAGCGAGCTGCAATCCTTGCCTTTCCATCTTCCATCCATGCCCCAACTCGGCGCATGACTTGGTTAAGTCGTAGTTGAACCAAATCCAAATTCCTGGCAGTAATAACCACAGCAACATCATCAGCATACCCTACCATGCATACTCATTCAGGCATCTCTAGTCTCAAAAGGCCATCGAACGAGATATTCCACAGCTCAGGTCCAAGTATAGATCCCTGAGCCACTCCTGCTGTTACTTCTTTACTGCAGCATCCCTCTTCCGTATCACACATGATCCAGCGATCATTTAGGTAGTCCCCAATAACTACCAACAAGTACTGTGGAACAAAGAAAGTATGTTCCAGTTCTCTCATTATGTTTTCCCAGCGGACTGAGTCGAACGCATTCCTTATGTCTAACGTTACCAGTAAAAAATGGGTCTAGCCACATGACAAGATCTATCCGCAATGTGAACAGCTTCCTTCACTTCTTGTATGGCACCTATTGTAGAGTGCCCTGCCCGAAATCCATGTTGGCGTTCCAAAAGACCTCCCGCAGCCTGAATTGAGTGCTGTAAGCATGATCTGATTAACTTCGCCAGTAACTTGCCTACCACGTCCAACATACACAGAGGTCTATATGACGATGGAGAGTCAGGAGATCCCTTCCCTTTCCTTATCAGAACAAGTCGGGCCACCTTCCAGGGGTGCGCAAATACTCCTGCCTTCAGACATCGATTATATATGTTGAGAAGGAGTTTTGACTGAGCACTAGCAACTATCTTTATGACCTCCGGTGGAATTCCATCTGGGCCGGGAGCCTTCCCATCCTTAAGCGTTTTTACAGCTGTTGCCAATTCAGACTCTGTGAAGAGAGGAATATCCATATTCTCATGCTGTATCTTTGGATTTCCATTCGTGTATGGTTAGGGAAAAGAGCACCTACCACTTTTTCAACTGCTCTGGCACTCATAGCTCTATTGGCACTAGCACCACCCAACCTACGTGTGACCAATTTATATCCCATTCCCCAGGGATCTTCGTTAAGCTCGTTAAGGGATTATCACACAGGGATCTCCAACATCTCTCTTTGCTTTGTCGTATAGCTTTTACCAGCGCTTTCTTTGCCAATTTGTATTCTCCCGTCAGCATCACCACTTCGGCTCCGCCCTGAGCTCGCTGTGCTCTTCTCCTGAGTTGGAGGCATTTACGTTGGAGTTCTGCTTACCGTCAGTCCACCAATAAACCTGTTTTCTGCTGTTATTTTTCCTTCTACGGGGCATAGCCAAATCACAGGCTTGTCGGATGATCCGAGTGACCTCATCTACAATGGTCCGTGCTTCTTCTGTTCTCGTATCTCTAGGCGATTAATTTTACTGAAATGTAATCCAAAGTTTAGCGCTTCCATCAGCATATCCCTATCCATTTTCCTTACATTCCATGTAGGTGAATGATGTTCCTTGGGATGTGTAGTCCTTCTGATTTCTTCAACAGAGAAGATGTTGTACCTATGGTCACTTCCTGTATATTCATTTAGAACTTTCCAGCCATTGATTTTTAGGGCCAAGTCTTCTCACACTAGCGTTACATGTGGGATTGAGTAACCAAACCCGGGTCTACAATAAGTTGGTGTGTTCCCTTTATTAACCACAACTAAACCAAGTCTAGCCATAATTTCTAAAAGCAGCTTTCCCCTGCGGTTCGTATGAGAAATTCCGCATTCTGCCGCTCTGGCATTAAAGTCTCCAGCAATCACCATGTTATTCCGGAATCGCACAACAACGTCCTCCATTGCATTTCGTTTTTCTTCATACACTCGGATTCCTTCGTTTGGTGATAAATAGCAGCTCACGTAGGTTACGTTCTTACTTTTTATCCAAACAAAACCGTTACCTAGCCCACTCTCGCTCACAGGAGTTATTTGTGCATTTGTTACCCAGATCGCAGCTGTTCCCGAAAGGTCCGCATACCAGTTTTTGGAGTCCCTGTTACGGTACTGTTCGCTAATTATAACTATACATGCATCTGTGTCCAGCACCAGTTGCTCTATTAAACCATCAGCAGCTCTGCATCTGTTTAAGTTCCCTTGCAAAACTTTCATTCTGTCCTGGTTCCTCCCTTTTTAGATGCCAATGCATCCCGGAAAACTTTACATGCTCCAGTTCCAGGAATGGGTAGCAGTGCATTTTAGGCTAGTCCATGCTCAGTGCAAAGAACACAAAGCGGTTCCTCCTGGAATTGTGCCGCCTTGTGCTCCCTATTTTCACACTTCCAGCACAAATTGCTTCTGTCCGGACCATCGCTTTTTCTATGGCCATATTGAAGGCATCGAAAGCAGCGCTGAACTTCCACCCGTCCCCTAATCCTAGCTAACACCCAACCTACTTTTATTCTATTTTCCTCCAATAATTTTTTTTCCAATACCTCCTCTAGTTCGACAATGGCCATACACTGTTCTCTTATGTTCGGTTCAAGAAGATTGACTTTAATCTCTTCTGTCACATTCTCCCCTATGTCTCGCCTGACAGCCTCCTTTACTTCATCTTCAGTTGTGCACGAGTCCAGATCCAGAATCTCTAATTTCATCTGGGGTATTAAACATCGAACATCTCCACCTTCTCTTATGGCTGCTCTTACACCAGTTTGAAAACCTACTTGATCCCGACAGCTGCCCAAGCGAAGTAACAATTTGCCTGCTACTGTTTTCCTCACACCTCTTATTTCTGTGCCAGAGTCTTCAGGATGTACGTCCTTTCTTATTGCTCCCAAAACCTCTGAGTACCTCTTCCCTGCAGCTGGATTAATAACTAAGACCTATCCTCTAGGCCCTGCTTCTCTGCCTGCCTCCAGCCTCTGTGGCCTTGTAGCCTTTTTCGGCATCCGTTTCGGATTAGAAATACTTTTGTTGATTTCGGTTTTTCTTTTAAGATCTTTCTGCTTCCTTGATTGTACTAATGTGTAACCATTTTGATCATCTACATCAGTGTTTTTCAACCTGTGGGTCGCGACCCCCTGGGAGGTCGCGGAGCCTCTGTAGGGGGGTTGAGAAAACTTCAGTTTTTTTTATACAACATATAATTTGTGAGACTTAAATAAAAAGTCGGTAAGAGTTAAAATTATTATATTTAACAAAATTTCCATATAATCAATCATACAAGTCAGAAAAATGCTAGTTTAAAACATGTTATTACAAAAAATAACAGTTGAGTAAAGAAAAAGAAAAATTTTAAGTGTTTTTTAAAATTTCACATAGTATTAAGCCTAACAACTTATATACAAAAATTATCACATGCAAATGTTATGTAAAAGACAAATATTTACATAACAAGGACAAAAATGTTTTTAATAACTATTATCAATTAAAAAATTCTGAAAATCGGTCTTGTACACCAATCACACTCACGCTGGGTTATGAAAACGTTAACAAAATGATACTCTTTATGTTATTTACACAAACTCATTAACAAGAAATAAAACCTTCGAGTACTCGTTCATTTTAATGTGAAGGTTGCGCTTGAGTTTGTTCAATTAATTTCTCCCATCGTGGATCTGTCTTTGCCACATTAAGTATTAAATCGTTTTCCAAATTTAAGCGATTTTTTAGTTTACATTTTATTTGCGCCATTGATGAAAATGCCAACTCGCACAAGTACGATGTAGAAAATGGAATCAAACACTTCAAAGCCTCGGTTGTTAATTCCGGGTATTCTGTTTATCTTTTTAAAAAAAACGTATCCAAATTTTCAGACTTGAATTCCAAGTGTAACATCCCATCGGCAGATAGTTCCAGCAGATTCTCTTTGAGCTTAGCTGCTAAATTTTCCTCGTTTATAGCTGCATTTAAAAATGGATTTAAGATCCATCTTTGCCCAGTTTTATCCGATATCTCTTGTAGTGAGAAGTAATGACACAATTCTTTCTTCAAATTATGTAACACCATATATATATGAGTTGATGTTGATCTCGCTTCCGACTTCTTCAATGAAAGACTGTGTGGACGAAAATGAATCAAAGTTGTTTTGATTTATAGATGATGACCACAATTCAATTTTTTTTATAAAGCCATAGAGTTTGTCTTTTGCTGTTATGACATTTTCATTACACCCTTGAAGACTTTTATTCAAGTTATTTAAATGTTCAAATGAGTCAGAAAGAAAAGCCAATTTTAAAAGGAATTCCGGGTCAGAAATGAATTCACAGTAATGTGACTTGGCCTGCTGTAAATATACTAATAGTTCAGCGCGAAGTTCCATAACTCTGGTCAGTACTTTGCCTTTTGATAACCACCTAACCTCTGTATGGTAAAGCAAATTGCGGTGTAGTGTCCCCATATCTTCACAAATGGTTCGAAACAATCGAGTCTTCAATGCTTTTCCTTTAATAGAATTTACAATGTTAATAATAATATTAAGAACTTGACTGTATTCTTGTGGTAATGATTTGGCTGCAAGAGCTTGGCGATGGAGAAAGCAATATGCATCCAACAAGCGTTTGGCACCTGTTCTTTCAGTCTAGCAATAAATCCACTCTTCGCACCAGTCATGGCTTTTGCTCCGTCACTACAAATAGCAATGCATTTTTGTGCCCAATCGATATTCATATCTTGCTTAGCTTCAAGGAACATGTCATGCAAGCATTGACCTGTAGTATTTTTGGGAAGTGCCTTGCAAAATAATATTTCTTCTATTATTATTTCATTGGATTCAAAACGCACAAAAGCTACAAATTGCGCACAACCCGCAATATCCGTTGATTCGTCAAAATTGCAAGGATATAAAAGAACTTTTCTTTATTTTTTCTATGACTTGATCACGAACATCAGTCGCCATATTGCTTATCCTGCGTTGAATGGTATTGTCAGAGAGAGGTATACTTTTAAGCTTTTTGACCTCTTGCTTGCCAAACATAATCTCTGCTATATCTAAAGCCGCTGGTAAAATCAAATTTTCGGCAATACTGTGAGGTTTCCCTGCTTTAGCCACATGAAAAGCTACTCGATAACTAGCGAGCAACGCTTTCTCATTTAGGTTGGATATTTGTCCTATAGCAGTTTTTTGATGTTCAAGAGCTTTTAATTTTCACTCAAAAAACTCCACGGGTTTATTTTTTTCATTAGGATGTTTTGTGTTTAGGTGGCGTACCAACTTCGATGGCTTCATGCTTTCTCTTGACAAAATTTCAAAGCAAATTACGCACTGCGGTTTACTGTCAATCACAATAAACCCAAATTTTAAATAGTTGTCGTCATAAAGACGTTTTTTCTTTATTCCACTACTCCCGCTAGACGTTGATGGTTCTGATGATCTTTTCAGGAATTTATCCATTTTCAATTATAACAACTCAAATAAATACGTGCTTAAAACAAGTGGTTCGCGCTCTTCAAACAACTAAACAGCAGACATGACCATGCGTGTCTTACGCTCACGAATCAGTCTATAATTACTCCAATTCCAAGGCACCTTACAGTCCACATAACACCGAAACACATACAGTCGCTGTCTTGCATTAAACTGCCATGGCCGCGGTTGACCGCCGTATTTATAGGCCAGCGCATTCTCGCTAGAATTATCTAGAAGCGTAAAGAAACGTCTCAAAACTTGTGGATCTTTCGTGGACTACCAGCGCCATCTGTTGCTAACATCCGGAACCTGCACTAGTTCCTAGTGTTACCAACAGATGGCGCTGGGAGTCTAGGCCCTAACGATATATTTTATTTATTTACATACATCTAATATGTTTGTATTTGTTTGTTAGTTATCAATTGGCCACGTATTCAATTTAAAATTATATGTTTTACGTACTTAATACTTAATTATATGTTTATATCAGATTGCAAATAACGCAAACGCCTAAAATTTTTGTATTACATATTTTTAACATACATGGAAAAAAGGGTTGGGGGAGTCACGAAATATTTTTTGATACTAGGGGGATCGTGTCATGAAAAAGGTTGAAAAACACTGATCTACATGATACTGGACTTCCCTATGTTTGTCCTCTTTCGATTCAGGTGAATCCCTTGCCTCCCTGCGAGTGCTTTCTATTTCAGGACTTGGTATCGAAATTCTTGGCCGCTTCCGTGAAGGTAAATTTATCTTCTCTCTAGGGCTAGCCACCATCAAAACAGATGCTCTTTCCATAAGACTCCCTATTGCATTCTGTCTTACCAGTCTGCAAGCCCGCACCACTTCTAATCCCTCTTCAATAAATATAAGCCCACTTTTAATGGCCATATTCACATTCTTTTGTTTTCCAGCAGCTTGACTCATACGTTTTAGAGTGTCTCTAATAGCTTTTAACTGCTCCTCTTCATTATTGTCCGCATCTCTAATTTGTTCTGCCAGTCTTGTAACTTCATTATTTACTACTTTTTGAACGAGTATCTTATCAGCACACCCATCCTCCACTTCGTTAGATACTATTTCTGCTGGTTCTACCTCGTTTTCATTGCTGCAAACAGGGCTTTCCATACTTTTTGTTTCTGAACTTTTGGTTGGAGTTCTTTGTAAACCTCCTTTCTTGAAGGGATCGGTATTATCCTTTTCTTGGTTTCTCTTCTCGCTAAGTAGCATTTAAAGTAGTATTACTATTCACTTTTTTTAAACTAATTTTTAATACAAAACAGTTTTATTGACTTATGTATTGCTTTTTTCTTTTTGGATGGAAATCGCTTAGTTCATTTGTATGGTTGTTCATGTTACATATATTGAAGTTCGTTGTATAATTATTTATTTCTTTTACATATTGTGTAGTTGTGTTCTACATTGTTTTGAACATTGTTGGTCTTATATTCATTTTTGAAATTCGTGAAGGGTTTTGGACTTTAGTTGTCAAATGGTTTGTAGGGTTTATATTGGGGTGCTACTTTGTGGTCTCGTTTTTGAAATGTGTTTGTTTTATAATCTTTCTGTTGTATATTTAACCCTAATGTGTGTACAATTTCTGTAAGTTGCTCTATTTTTCTGTCATGGTATTAATGGTTTCAAATTGTCTAGTTCCCCTGCTATAGTGGTTTCCATGTTTCAAGTATTTTTTGGTGATTTAGGATTTTTTTAAAGTTGTTAAATTTTCCTTAGATTTTTTTCTAATTGGTCAAGTGTTCTATATTCTCCATTATTATATGTTCGCAAATTTCAAGTCTTAAGCCCTGTATTACATGTGCTATTATTTGGTTGTCTTCAATGTTTGGGTGTATAATTAATAGATTGATTTGTGATTTGGCTGTCCATCCGTAAGCTCTTGAAGCCACTTTGTATCTGGATATAAAAGTATGTAATTCTTCAGATGGTAAGCCGAGATATTGGGAGGGTTGAACTAAGGGTATTTTCTCTTTCCTCTCCAATTCAGTGTTTGTTTTCGTTTTTTGTTTTATTTGGGTGTTGTTTTGCTTCTTCGTAGATGTGTTCGTCTGTTCCTTTGATTGGACCATTTGAAATTTTGAAAGATCTTATTGGTTTCCCAGTTTTACACATTTGACAATTTTTGTGACATGTCATGATTTCGTTCAGTGAAATCTTGTTCGATGGAATTTGACCTGGTACGTCCGTTTCGACTTCCATTTGCTATCGGGTTAAGGTACGCTGTGATTGAAGCGACTGGTGCGATCATAGCTCTGCGATTATCGCTGGAAGATAATCGCAGAGCGATGATCGCCGTCAGACTGTTGTTATTGAAGCGACTATTCTACCAGTCGCCCGCCCGTTCACTTCTGCCAAGTACGGACTGTTTCACTGGACATTATTATGAGTCTACATGCATGGGCGCCCATACATATGGGCAGCGGGGGGCCACCCCCTCCCTTAGCTCCCAGGGAAAGGAAAATATGTACATTATTAATTAATTATAGTCAGGTACGGTATTTTTCTTATAAGAGATCAACAATAAAATATGTTTTAAATGTTATTTTCTGCCATTTGATTTTACATATACTTACAGAATTTTATTTTTACAAGCGTTTTGGCATGAGCTGGGTCACTACTTGGTGCGGCCTCTAGGCGTGTTGTAGCTTTGTGTATTCATTGACGGTGTAAAGGTACACACTCAATGCTGTGTGGGCTAATATTTCACCTGAACTGCCAAATTGGCTTCCTAAATTTTAAAAAAATTTCTGAAGAAGGTCAAAAATTTCTCTGGACTCCGAAGGAGGGGAGAGTATTCTTTAAGCCCCAAGCCCCGGTCTAGCCCCCCTAAAAAATATCATATGGGCGCCCTTGTCTACATACTATACTATAGTACGTATACGTACGTATAGACTACTATATATACAGAGTGTAAAATAAGTCCTGATACGCATCAATATAATTTAAATAAGTTTTCTATGTTTCCACCTAACAGTAAATAACAGTTCATGGATCAGATTTTGTATATTATCTCTTTCCATCTTTGAAAGAATATCAAGTTAAAAAAAACTTACAAAATAACATTTCTGAGCGTAGCGAACGAGTGCGTTATTTGATTTTTATTTTCTTACCACAAAAATTCATGCTTTTCTAATGATTAAAGGGCTTTCTAATGATATTCGACACAAGATAGAGGTTGCCATTTAAAAAATTAAAGTTGCCCTCTCTATCCACTCTTTCGAAATTGGGGGCAACATACCCCCTAAACAAAAGAAAAAAGGGTTATAATAGGTATGTAAAGGTTTTACGTTGATATATATATAAATCCATTTAAATTATATCGAGGTGTAATCAGCTATCAGGACTTATTTTATATTATATATTCTTATATATTAGTTGTCAAATGTGTTTTTTGGTGACAAAACCATATCTCCCTTAATTCTCCATCAAAATTAATGATTCACACATAATTTTAAAGCTTATGTTTCCCGCTATTGACGAAAAATAGACAAATAGCTTAAAACCTATGTTTTCATTAAACAAAATAGATTAAAAAACTTTCGTATGAAAGTGCATATGATTCCTAATGAAAGGCGCCATCTATTAACAATTGTTTAGCTAACATAACAGCTGTTAGTTAGATTGTTTACATTCTATTAACAAGTGTAGTAATCTATCACACAAATCAATCAAAGTGAACCAACGTAAATAAATAAATGTAATTTACTTAATTAAATCAATGTATTAAATCAGGTAAGTAGGCCTACTCCTAACTTGCGAAATATTCACATAGGTCAGCTAGTATGGCTAGTATATACTACCTTAAATATCAGAAGTACCAATGAGTAATAAAGAAAGAAAACTAATTTTAAATCACAGCTCAAAGAAATGTATTATAACTTTAATTTACTTACAATTTTGTACATAATTTTGATTTTAAAATTAATTTAAAATTAATTCATCTTATAGGTAGGGTAGGTGGGGGTAAGAGTACGCAGTTTTGGGTTTCTTGGATATAACAGAGAACCATGCATCAATATTTGGATGGTTGAATATTTAGCTTTTAGTTAAACATCTTGGGCACATCCAATCCAAATTTCAAGAATTGTATTTCATTATTAGTCGAGATATGGCAATTTTTCCAAACCCTTTTTTTGCGTACTCTTACCCCACGCCGTGGGGTAAGAGTACACAGGTCTGGGGCAAGAGTATGCAATGCTTATTCTTGCCCCATTAAAGGAAAATAGGATGAATAAAAGCATAAAAAATTCTGTTACGATTCCTGTAAAGAAGGAAGTCATGTTAGTACAAAGGGATTTTCTTTTCCTAATTTTGTTAACTGAAAGAAATCGAAGCCCGAATACCAATTTTATGAACTACCAGTGTTGAAATATTATTTAAAATACAATGACGAATGTCCGCAAAAGAATAGGACATCCGAATATGATTTGCGCTAATTTTATAAAACGCCAGCATTAAAACGCAATTTAATATACAACAGCGTTTGTCCACAAAAAAACCTACTATCGGACAATAATTTGTTCTTGTTTTTATGAAATACCGGCATTAAAATTTAATTTAAAGTACATTCTATGCGAAAATTTAATTTAGATAACAGTTGTAAAATTCGGAAAAGTGGAATTAACAATTTACTCTGATAGGATTTGAGCAACACTCTACTAAACTTATGAAAATATTACATCAAAACCATGAAAAAGTGACTTTCGGCATTTTCTCTCGTGAAATACATCCAACCAGGTTCAAGTTCTATAACTCAACTGAGGGCCGAGAAATGAATGCGCCGAGGCGGGAGAAAATGACGTCACACTCAAGTAACTGCTAAAATATGCACTGCGTACTCTTACCCCCACCTACCCTACTTATATAAAAATATGTAATAAAAAAAGAATTTAGAAAATAAAATAAAATAAATAATTAGTTTAAGTAAATTAAATTTGTTTATTAAAAGTAATAAAAAAATATGTATATATCATTTTAAAGTTTTTAATCTCTGGGAGATTGTAATCCGAAAATCAGCTGCTACACCACCCAATTGTATATACAAAATTGATTCCTTTGAAATGGGTAAACCTTTTTTGTTACACATATTATTAAAATTTAGAGCCATGGCTTATATTAAATAATTTTTCAAATTACAGAATATAATACAATATAAATTCTGTTCAATTATAGTACGTATTTCTACACATCAGTATTATAAGGTAAACTGTTATTATTCTTCTTTTTTTTTTTATATTAACATGTTTTGGATGAGACATCTTTCACAAACTAACAAAGATTTTGTTCACTGGGTAATAATCGCGACTGCGATTAATCTGCTCCAGGATCAGTCGCTCGCAACAGGCGCTAGCGACTCTAGCGATAATCGCTCCAACGACAAGACCATTTTGAACAATGCAAAGCAGTCGCCCGCGATCATTGAATCAAAGCGATTACTGCACCAGTCGCTTCAATCACAACGTACCTTTACATCTAACGCGTCTGGCCTGTTAGTTTTATTCCATTAAGTTCTTGTGAAATCTATTTGAATTGCCTGAGGAGGCTTGGACAACTGGATTAAGGAATTTTAAATTAAGAGTCAGTAGTTGGCTCAAATTGAAAGCTTTTTATTCCATCCAGGAGTATTTGATTTGTGATACTAATTCATTAAGTTTTTAAATGTTTATTAAAATAGGTTGTCTTTTTCTAGTTGATTATGGTTGTATATTTATATTTGATTTTAACTGTTTCTTATCCTAATTTTATTTGATTGTTATATTGATGTCACTTTTAAAGAATGATGTGTTGGAAAAATTGTGAAATTTTACTCCTAGAGATTTTGTTATACCATGTTGGCACTATCTATCTATTGCCATAAAAAAAATGTGCTTAATGACAATAAAAGATTTTAAATTTTGATATTATTAATTATTATTAGTTATTTTTGTTATTTATTTAAAAATCTTAATTTAGGATATTGGTGTTCACCCCAATACTTACACTTTGTAACTAATTATCTAGCAAAATTTAAAAAAATATATTTATATTGTTACTAATTTTCAATCAGTGTCTAATTTTATCAAAATAATATTAAAACAATTTTATTCTCACTTAGGTTTGTGTTGAATGAAATTTTCATTTCATGATGAAATATTATTTATTTGTTATGTTTTTGTACTCTTTCAAATCGGTTAATTATGTACAAGTACCTACTACTGGTCTTCAAAATGTATTGTAGTTTTTTATTGTTATTTTCTTACAATATTTTCTGAATTATCAATGAATGTAAATTTATTTTTGTATTTTCAACTATATATAACTTTTTTATTAAATTCGAATAGCTAGTTTACTACTTCAACATGTTACATTACATACGATTACCACAGCATAACAATAACAAGAATTTCTTCTTCACCAAGCATTGGAGGTTAAAGAACTTATTTAATATTATGATGTCTTTTGCTACTTACAAAAGTAGTAATGTGTTGTTTTTGATAGTAAATCTTATTGAATTTGTGTATTTGTATTATTTTATAAATTACATAAAGCCTTTAATCCTTTTTTCCATAAACATATGTTTATGAAAAACTTTAATAAGTTATCGGATTTAACTGTACTTTTAAGTTACCTAATGGGTTGTTTTCAGAGAATAAAATAACACTTTTAAGAAAGAAAAAAACAATTATGTGTAAGCCATTTTTTTTTTTTTTTTTTTTTTTTTTGCTAAAATGGCATAAAATGTCTACTTTATTTGGAAGGGAACCCACAGGCAGGTTTTGGGGGGATTTGCGCCATGGGCTTTGAGGGGGATGGGCACTCCTGCACTTCGCTACAGTAACACATGATTGTGTTGCTAGGCAATAACCAGCTGTTTCATTGTTGCAAATATTCACTTTTATTTTTACCTCGTCTAACCTAGTAATTGCTTTGTTACCGGCATTAGTACTGTTCATCAGCATCTGTTGTAGTTTTGAATAACAAATTTATATTAGTTTTGTTTCATTGTAGTTCATGTCTAGTTGAAATATTTTTGTATAGTTGTTTCTTTAAAAAATTGGGTCATAGTGAAGCCCGCTGTTTGTTTCACTTTTGTGTTATGTTGTAAATATGGAGTTTACTAACATTGAGAAAGTGGGCATGTTGGAAGTTTATTTTCTTTGTAGAAAGAATAGTTCCTTGGAAGCAAACCGCTACGCTGAAAGATACCCGGTTAGGGCAGCACTTAACCATGCTTTAAATTACTGTTAAAAGTTGCTAAATAACTTACATAACAACTGTTCTATTTTGATAGATTTCTTCTCCTTCATCATAAAGCGTACATAGTATTGTAAGTAACTTCTTTGTATCATGGCAACAAAATGTTTTGGGACACAAAAAGACAGTCAAGATGACTTAATTAATTATGACTTAAAGCAGGTTTTCAAAATGTCCTCCATCTTTATAAATACATGCGTGCGCCTTCTGTGCAAGTCATTTACGGCTTGTGCTAAGGTGTTATGGTGAACGTTATGAAAAATGTCCATCACTTTGTTGCACATTTCTTCCACCGAAGCATATTGGTGTATAGGACATCTAGTGGGATTACGTCCGGGGACCTTGCTGGCCAAGCTACATTTCCGTTTGTGGCTATCACTCTTTCTGGGAAGAGACCATTCAGAAAGTTTGCGTGAGCGTTGTGTGCCGAAGCTCCGTCTTATTGGAACATTGCATTCTCACATTCAGTGGTAAATCATCAATAGTGGGTAACAAAATTTCCTTTAATAACTGAAGGTAGCGGGCTGTTGTAAGAGTCCCATGGTACAAATGGACAGCCAAGACACGATTACCCAATATGGCGCACCAGCAGTTTATGGAAAATCTAGCTTCGTGATCACGCTCTATTACAACCAGAAGGTTTTCTGTTAAACAGTATGGTTAAAATAACATGCCATTATTCAAAAAATTGGTCTCATCTGTCCAAATAATGTTTGTACTTTCTGGTAGGACCCATCATATTTTCCGAGATATTTACGAAAAACCAAAAAGTCACATATTTTGTCCACCCTACCCCCGCTCCCACCGCCCATTGATCAAGACTTTTAACATGTCCATTATTAGACCTTCCCAAACAATACTACGAAGTTTCAAAACTTTTGTATTTCAAAATGTTATTCGCCTAAAATGGGTCTTATTTGACTGGACTATTCATCCACCGGTGACTATCTGCAAATTTTTTACGAATTCCCATAATGATTTAGTGTACGTCTAAAATAAAAAATCTAACTACTACTATTTTCCAGAAAGTCAAGTTTGTTTTAAAAAAGATGCTGTTTTGGTGAATTACCCATTTACTTTCTCACTATACTATAGTATAGAGACAGTATAGTGATCGCAAAAAAATCGATGATTGTGGAAATATCTGTTTTGGGAGCCCCTGAGTCCAAAAAAAGTGGTTTTTACAAAATGTCTGTCTGTATGTAAACAAAGCTAGAGAGAAAACTATTCGATCGATTTCGAACAAATTTGCACCAAACATGTCAATTAAGCCTAAATAGATGCACGCAAAAAGGTTTTGAAATTTTTTGAAAAATAACCCCCTTTTTGGCCAAAAAAACCCCAAAAATCAATTATTATTTTTTATAAAAAAACGGCTCTAACAATTTTGATAAAATTTGGCTTATTTGTAGCCCTTAATGTACCCACCATATGCAAAAAACAGCATCTTTCTAAAAATTCTCGTTTAGCTAATAATAATAACTGATTTTTGGAGGTTTTTTGGCCAAAAAGGGGGTTGTTTTTCAAAATCTTTTTTCGTGCAAGTATACAGGCCTAATTGACATGTTTTGTACAAATTTGTTCGAAATTGATGGAATAGTTTTCTCTCTAGCAAATAATAATAATATTTATTAATTACTCTCCTACTTTAATACAATTATGAAGTCACAGTGAATATGTTTAATAATTTAAACAGTGAATCTGTTTGTGAGAAAGTATGTGCCAGTTTCTGGTACCGTTTATTTTGACTAAAATTCAGTCTTACATGGCTGCTTTTAAAATAAATATCATAACTCTCTCTAGTATTAATTCTAAATTGACTTTTTTATTAAAATCTTTATAATACAACAAGGCTTAAATAAATGATCAAGAACATAGTTTGAAAAGGATTGTGGGTAATCACTACACCTGTTAAAAATAACAATAATACCATTTATTATGTTGTAAATATATTATAAATACAATCCTACAGTGCATATATTATAATGTAAGCCTAATATAAATAACAGAGCATTTTGTAATAGAAAATATATAACAACATTTAAAATGTAAAAACTGTCCTTAAAACATGAATTATTAACGAATGACTGTGGATTATCCGGTTAATTAATTGATTTGTCTCGAGGAATGGCTTAAGGGAACTACTAGATTTACAACAATATTTACATACATCATTTCATACTTTGGTACATAAAATTATCAAATTTTTGACTATGTAGCCCAAATTATAAACTTAACATACATATTTATTTTAAAAATTGAAAACTATACAATATTATTACAAATAAAACGGAGATACAAAAATTAAACAAATTAATTTTAATTTCTTTAAATAGTCAACAAAGCATGATCTCATTACTTTTTTGTTCAATACAAAAGATTGTCAAATTAAATTGAAAAATTCATTGTGCTTCCAACTACGAGTTACATTAAACACGCAAAAAAAATTGTTTTTAATCCCACACATTTAACTTTGCTATTTAATCATTTAACTTTGACTCCAACAATTTATCTTTTTAGTAAACTGAATTTCAAAACAACTATGTAAAACTTCATTACAATTATAATTTAAATTTAGGTTATGCTATTGATAAAAAAATCTTATGGTTTTAAACTAAGTTACTACTACAGAAAATATAACTACAATCAAATAATATTGACATAAGTATAAGATTTGCAACAATATTTGAATTACACATCGTTTTAAAATGACTGTTATCAGAATTTATATATTTGCTTAAAGATGTTAAACATTTTATATTAGAAGTTGAATTCATTGTACAAGAGTAAAATATTCTACTCTATTTTTATTGGTACCAAAAAAATGCTATGAAATTCTGATCCTTCAATTTTTATGAATCGATTTATTATAGGTTAATTTTGTATTTATAAAGAAGGCTTACTAGGGACAAATAAAGTAAGTAAAGTTCTTTTCAAATGTATTGCAATAAAGTTGTGTGGGAAAATAGAGTAAGACTTACACATTGTTCTCTCTTAATGTAGATAAGAACCTAAAGGAATTTTGTAACTTTATTCTAAAAACATATAAAAACATTTACATCAACATGAACAAATATTTATAACATTAAATAAATATTTTTAAATAGTTTATTTTTATTGTTGATGATTTCTACATAAAAAAGATTCCAATATTAAATACAAATTAATTTCCTATTTAACAAAAAATATAATGGGATGGTTAAAATTGGGCAGTTAGAAGCAATACTCAGCATGTAAGCTATATCCATTTGATATAATATAGTTAAAGAAAAGAAATTCATACCATTTTGCCATGATCTGGTTTTATTCTAAAATATTTTTTTTTTAAGTGGTCTTCAAACAAGTTACACAGTGTATAAGAACATAAGAAACATAAATAATAGGATTTGAGGTTATAATATATGTGATCTTGTTGTGACCCTAATACAAATTTGTTAAGTGAAATATCTATAAGAGTTATGTATTGTGTAGAACTTGTGCATCATGCAAGCCAGTCAAACATGTTTGTTATTGTTGTTCTTCTTAACTTCTTTACGTTATGTCAGTTAAGACTAATCAAGATGGAGGAGTGACTTAAGCATGTAATCCAAATGGCAGAATTAGTCTGGAAACTTGTATGTCTGCTCAAACCAAAACACCATACCAATCAAACTATCTGATTACCTGCTGCAATGTAGTATATTGGCAGAATATTTTTTAAATTATTAAAGAATACAAAAATTACTTTTATCACTCTGCACAAATTTTTTACAAATTTCTGAAATAGTGTGGGACGTTTAAGTCAATTAATTTTTTCTGAAATTATATTACTTTACAGTAGACAATTTTGTTGATTATTTTTTCCAATGATATGGTTTAAAATGTTTAATAATTATTTTTGTAGCATTCCTCAATTAGACAATGCTATTTGTAATTTGAAAGTGATAAACAATCATTCAAATATAATTTTCATTTTTCTTAATTTTATCAAACAAATTATTACTTTTGGGAAGTAAAACAACAAATTAACACAATTTTTTACAAGTTACACACACATATTTTATACAACAATGTTGGCTTACATCTACTTTAAAATTAATGATCTTAAACTATAAACCCAGACTGAAATATTGTTTAGCATTATAATATTATTTAACCTTGCTAAGTTTATAAAATCAAGATTTGTATAACGAAGTGAACGAATGATTGTTTAATCAAATCTACATTATGTCCACCTTAACCCCTTGATTCTAAATTTCAGACTTTTTAACTAGTCTTTTATAAATGAAGGTTGCTTACATCCATTTAAAATATCTTTATATTTTGTTAAAGAAAATGTAAAAACTGCTACAAACACAATATGTTTTTATATCCACACAATATTTAACATAAATAAACTATTGTTTTAAATAATTTTGTAGAACTTTAAAATCTTAATTTGTTGAAATGTATCAATTTTGTAACAGAACTTTTGTAAAACTATGCTAACACCAAGAGGTGTAATTTCAAAAACTGATATACTTGTCTGAAATTCATGAAATTTGTATTCCCTTTATTTATGCTGACATAAATTACTTTAAAAAAGGTATGATTGATGTCTAGCTGAAGAAGTAAAGCATTAATGAGGAAAGTAATATTTAAAAAAATATTTCTAATGGAGGCAACATGTAAATTAATATAGACTCACTATTTGAACCAAGAATTTATGATAATGGTGATTTAAAGCTACAATAAATAAAACAAAAATTGCACAAACTTGAAAACAATAAAACAGTTTGTATACTACGACTATACAATAGAGTAAAAGACTTTAGAATCAAGAGCAGGTTCACTTTCTTAGTTTTAATTGATACTTTACATTATGTACAATTATAAATCACAACACAACCCCATACAATTGCATAGCTGTACGAAATCTATATTTAAAATATTACATGAACATTTACACATATAATCACTAATGTCCAACATGTCTATTATACATTTCCTTTGCATGATTCTCATAAAAGTACGGACTTAGATTGTAATAAAAACTAGTCTTTGTTAATCGATACAAACTAAGGCAAAAATCATTATTTATAGTATATATATATGAATATTTACAACAATTAAATAACACAATCATAAAACTAATGGTGTTTTTTAATTCAAAAGAACTTTAATCAGAAAGGTTCTTTTCTTGTGATCCAAATACTATCATCTACTTTTTATCCAGAATGTGATACTGTGTATTAAATTTTGAACGTATCTGTTCTGTGTAAATTGTTTATAAGCTTTCTTTTGTTAGTGTGTAGTAGTCGAACATTTTAAGCCATTCATACTTCATACATAAAACATCATCATTTGATTTCATCTATTCAAATTCAAACGTTTAAAAGAAAGTAAAATTTTAATTGTTCCAAATTTAGAAACCATTAACTAATGTTCTGTCAACATAAGCCAAAATTAAACTATAAATTTTATTTTTTTAACATTGTGATTAAAACAAGTATGTAGCATCCAATGATACTTTTTTTAATTAGGTGTGTATCAGCTGATCCAAGATTTTTATTTTACATTCCTATTGGTTTCATAAAAACTGAACAGCTTGTTATAAGATATTTAGTAAAAATTATATCAATTCCATTCCAGCGAAAGAAGGTAGTGTTACATATGAAAAGATAAAGATTGATCAAATTACTCCAAGAAAACTTTGAAAAACTTGTATGTAACAATTATTTTCAAGGTTCTTTTTAAGAGAATAACTTGCTACAATTCTAAATATTTCTCTGATTACAGTACAACCTTTTTAATGTACTTGATCAAAATTTCCCAAAGACAATTCATTTTAGCCTAAGCCTACTACATTTAGTACAAACAACGATATACTTGTAAAAATCTAAACAAATAACACTTTTGCGACATGTAGGCAAAATAATCGAGGTCTTACTTTGATGGTAATACTAAAACTGTACACCTAATTCACTGTTTACATCTAATTTCCAAAGGCTTGTTTAAATAATAGAACATTCTGCTTTGGGCCTGAACATAGTAAAATCAGAATGCATCTTTAAGGTAGATTTTAAGAAAGTACCTATTGCAGTCTTTGCCAAAGTATGACTTCTGGAAAATTTTGACCTAGATTTTGTTTCATAGTCCCTAAATTCCAAAACCATGTAACTCAAAATTATATATATTCTGTGTGATATTAAAAAGCCCCATTAGCTCTATTTTACTTTTTTTATTGCTTAGAAATAATTAAAAGAACTTTGTATTTATCTTGTGGTGCATAACAGGACAAATTGTTGATGAATCTAACCCTGAGGCAAGGTAGCGTTACAAATTTTCCGTCCAAATAATCCCTCTCGATACACAAAAATCAAAAGAGTCTGATATATAAAATAATATATGTGAGGCGTAAAGCCAAAAGGGACCTCATCGCAGCAAACTGAAAATTTCAGTACAAGCAGTTTCATCGAATGAGGTCAAGAATATCGATTTTCGGTTGTTTGCGGTTTAATATGCTTCATTTTGTCCTTTACCAGTTGCAATCGATTACAAAACTGTTGTAAACGGACAAAACACTAAAAATCATCATTTAGCTTGGGAAAAGGGACCTCTTCGCGCTTATGGGAAAATAACATGGGCAGCGAACAGGTCCCTTTTCTCAAACACATCAGATAACAAGGCAATACTTTAAAAACTACTCTCTGATGAATTCTAGCAGCGACGAAGTGAACTACTAGGAGTTCTTTGTAAAATAAGAACGTTTTCTGGTTATAAAAATCCCTATCCCGACTTCAGTTACCTTTTCTTTACAGGTTTAAAAACCAACCTATTCTTAGTAAGTTGTACTAACACACCTAAACTATGCATTTAAAGCTAAGATTTTTGTATAATTAACTATTGATAACTATTATTAATTATTACATTAATTAATTTTTGATAAGTTAATGTATTGTCCAAACAATAACCCCATTGTCCTGAATGCCAAAACATCGATGAAGCTGCCAGCAGTAACCGTAACGACCCTCAACCTGTTCAAGGACCTTCGACGAAGCGTCAAAAACATTTCTCTTAAATAATGAAGATGGATGTTTATGAGAAACTGTTTTATGTCATTTTTTAGAGGACTTTTTAAGCTAATTTGTATACAAATTTCATTTCTTAAATGTTATAAATAAAGATTTTGTGTTACTTTGAATATTTCAATTGCGTTTTTCTCAAAATACCCATTTTCACTGTATAAAATTAAAAATCCCTAACTTAAACAACAAAAAAATCATAAAGATATGATTGTTGCACTGAATTGTTTGTTATTTAAAGCTTAATTCTATATTATCAAAAACTAAAAACCGGAAATTGCCGCGATGAGGTCCCTTTTTGCTTTCCACCTCACATATCCTGGTATGCAATACAGATATATAAATAAAGTTCTGGTAATTTATTTTCAGAAATAAAATGTTGCACATATTACTTCCAGACTGATAAAATAAAATAAATGGATGGAAAATCTCTGTAGAGTATGTTAATAGCTGAATTCGGACTAATGGAACAAGAATCGGGAGGAGTTTTTGAAAAAACACTATGTCTCAGTTTAAACAAAAAATATTGCATCCATTTCCATCTCTTAAAGAGTAGTACCAAAAAATATGGTTGAAAGATTTTTTTAGTGACATCAACCTAAATTAGCTCAAGGGGTGGAAAAAATAGGAGTTGAAGACAACAAAATGCATTCACACAGTACTATAGTATTACCAAACTGGGAATGCGGCTGAACAAAGGCTCCCTTCACTCACAGGCGCACAGAGTATAGGACTGGCCGGTTCCTGTCACGAGCCACCCGCATGATCAAACGTTCCTATATTTAATTTGACATTTTAAAATAAAGTCTATATTATATTTTAATTCTGCACATAATTACAAGAAAACTGAGACCAAACAATGCATAATGTTTGGTTTACATTTAAATAGAGTACAAAATCAACAATGTTTGCTAATTTGTTGCAACAAGCAAACATTGTTGATTTTGGGCTTTTTACTTTAGTAAATTATACTTTGTTTGGTTTCATTTTTCTTGTAATTATGTGTAATTTGATTTTACTTTCAAATATCAAATAAAATTAATAAAATTTGCCTAAAGTGAAGCCCAGTGTGGCTCATATGGGTGGATTGGATGTAGTTTAAATAGGTCACCGGTTGTCCAAGTGTGAGAGTGAGGCGACTCTTCCTTCAGCTTGATAGAAACCATAAACCCATCCAAAATTTATTATAAACCTTCTAACAATTATGTAAAACTTTTGTATGAAACAATCTTTGATACGACCAAGCCTAGCTTTGGTTTAGTTTAGCTGGGGAGGAAAAAGTGAGGTCGCAGAACAAAAAATAAATTTTGTCTTAGTCCACTCTTTTATGTCTGCAAACCAATAGATGGATTTTATGTCTGCTCAATAGATGGAAAAAATTATCATAGCTCTTTTTTAAGTATCAATTCCGTTCAAAACTATTGTAAACCTTAAAAATATTATCCACAATTTTTGTATGAGATCATTTTTGATGCTACTAAACTGTTCTACAATGGGTAACACCAAAATGAGGTTACAGAACAAAAATGTAATTTCTCCCTTAGTCGATACAATACTGAACCTATTCAAAATTGTTGTAAATCTTCAAAATATTACCAAAACCTTCTGTCTGAAGTTTTTCTTGATATCTGCAACTCGTGGTGCAAGGGTTGGATAAAATATGAATTCAAAGTAAAAAAAAAGATTTATATGGATTCATAACTAAAGGAGTTATGTTCAGTCGACACTGTATCAAATCCATTCAAAGTTGTAGTAAACCTTCTAAATATTATCTAAAAGTGTATTTGATATGATTAACCCTTACTGCAAAGGATAACCAAAATGAGGTCTCAGAACAACTAATTCATAAAATAGTTGTTTATCTTCTAAATGTTACCAAAATATTTGCTTGAAACATTAGCAATCCTTAGGTCGAGGGATGAATAAATTAGTTTCATGCCTAGCTTGTGGGAACTTCAAAGTGAATGGTAGTAAATAGGAACTTTAAAATCTACCTCCACCTGAAGATAAAGACCAAAAGGGATTTTTATTTATGCGCTATCAGATATTTAACTGTTTTAAAAAATATACGCAAAAAAATAACTGTAAAAGTATAATATAAAAAAGATAAAAGTAGAAAAATTAAAACAAATAGTATAAAATAGTTTTAAAAACTCCTTAAAGTGAAAAATTTATATTGTGCAATATAGTATAATACTCCTGATATTAGGTAGTTTATGAAATTACCCCAGATGAGACCTAATATTTTTAAGAATGAAATCTCTTGGATGATGACTTCTATTGCTAAAATTCAATTCTACAGTCACTTACCTAACAAAATACAAAACAATACAATAAACTACACTAACTAAACAGGACAATTCTAGTCTTATAGAAAATAACAATATTGTTTTAAAAGAATAACACAAAAGTATGTTTCATCTCAATGAATTGTAATTAATTTTGTATACAAAATCTACTATACCTACAAAAAATTATAAAACTAGTATTTAAATTACTATGGAAATATATTTGTGTTGCAGTCTTTTGATACCATTACTTAAAATATTAAGTTGTTTAATCCCAAACTTTATAAAATGATATCTTTATTATTATTATCTGAAATTGTTGCAATCCGAAACCGCATTCTTCTGAAGGAAAATATATAAAAGGAATCTAAGAAAGTTTGTATGAATTGCAAAAATCAGCATTAAATAATTAATTGATCTTCAAGATCATAGAGGAGTTAAAAACTAAAGTTTTAACCGAATTGTAAAAAAAACATGGAAGGAAAGACATCATGGAAGAGAAGGTTGTCTAAATCTAGTATAATAGTACAGAATCTAGTACCGTATACTAAGTATAATAATGTGCATGAAATTATGGAAAATACTAATATGATAATTAATTAATAAACACAAGTGCTTTACGGTATAATATAATTTTTTAGATAATACAGGAAGGGATGGTTTGACAGTTAGTGAAAATAAAACTGAAAATCTTCACAAAAGGAAGATTGTTTGATTCTGAAAGGGTCCAAATAATAAGTTGATTGGTGCACATTGAAAGATAGAGGCAACTTGGATGGTTAAAACAATATGGAAAGTAACCGGTAAGGAAGAAAATTGTCCAAAGAAGTTTTATGGCAAACGTTACTGGAAAATTTATTTTGTACACGAGAGTAGGTGATAGTAACAGCTGGAGGCTTGGAGGAAAGTACTATTATACCAAATCTCACAAAGAGTTTTAACAAAAAGAATATTGAACAATGTTTTATTTTCAAGATCACAAAATATTTAATATTTCCAAGAGCTCTTATATAACTATTTTTTACAATACAATTTACTTTAACAGGAAAGAATGTGGTTCAAAGGGATAATGTGGTTGTATAGACAAGTAGTCATCCCTGTGTCTAATCACAAATTAAAAAATTACTGGGAAATCATTTATGAATTCAAACTAAGTAAAAATGTATTAAATGTTTGATAAAATAAATGACAAATTTAATTATCATTCTTTTTGTATACAAATCACTACTGAAATAATAAATTTTATTGACTTCAGAAGACATTCATAGAAGACAAGAGTTTTATTTTGCTTTTGGTCCTAACAAAAACAAATAATTATAGCGTTATACAACTTAAGTTATTTTTTCACACCAAAATTTCTAAATACCTTTTGTTTGAAACACTATTTACAGAAGGAATTCAGCCTAACGTATACATTATGTACAAAGCAAAAAGTCAAAATACATCTGTACAACACAATTATTGCACTTTTTAATGCTAAGAAAAGAATAATAACATTTTCTTCATTATCCATTTTGTAAGTATAAATACACTATAAACAAACTTACAAATATTTACAGATCTTCAGTTCTGCTTTTAATTCATTCTCACCAATTATTTTACTCAGTTAATGCCACGACAAACAAAATCAAAGTAATATTATAATAAATATAAAAATAAATTAGGCTCAATGTCAATCCTGTTACTTCTTTAATATTTCTGTGATGTCAGCAGTAAATTTAGTTTGATTTCAATAAAAAAGGGAAACTGATAACAAAGAAGGAAAATATAGGGTTTCCATACTTTGTCAGATGATTTGAGCTATAAAAAAATCAACAAGACATGATTTATGGTCTTGGAAACATAACCCCAAATAAGAGACATTAATAGATAACTTCAACAAGCTAAACGATTTCATTGAGTTTTCAAGTAGATTTTATTGAATTCTTCATGTTTTTTAATAGCTTAATTGTGTAACAAAACTTATATTTTTGTTTCCAAATTGTTTAAATAGTTTGATCATTGAGACTATTCAATATTTGACAAAAACCTTTTAAATTTATTTGTTTAAAATATATTTTTAATTTAAAAATATATATTTTCATCAGTTTTATTTAAAAAATTTAACTAAATTTTATAAATTATAAACTGAACGGCATTCTATAACCAATCATAAATACTGGGAATGAAATTGGTTTTATTTTGTTTTAGATTGAAAAAACAACTCAAAGGAAGCAATAACTAACTGCTTTTCTCTCTTTTTACTTGATACATGCTTTCCTAAGACTTACAAAGAACTCAAAAAATAATATAGGTGTGTGCAAGAACGACTTTTTCATTTAAAAGACGAGAACAAAAGTGCTTTAGTACAGATTATAAAATATAGTAAATAAAAAAAAAATAGAATACCGGTTGTTATCTTATTCAAGAGCAAAAAAGAGAAATTAAAGTTTTGTTTTAAATAATTAGAAATAAATATTTACATAATTTTATGATAAAATAAGCAATACCTGTATATTAAAATAAATATATTTTAATGTTTGTAAATCAATATCTAGAAAAATGGCATAAGCAGGTAAACACAAATTTTACAGACGACCATAAAAATAAAAACGTCCTAGTTTATTATGTTATTGAAATATTAATAACTGATTATTGTTTATTTTGTTACTTAAATACAATTTTCGTGAAAATTTATCAGATGTAACAAAAAATGTTACTTTTAAAACTTTTTCTGTTAAACTAAATATAGATGACTAGAAAACAAACAATGTAATGAAAAATACTTTTTTTTAAGAAGAATTTATACTAGGTTATAAATATAATTTCTTGGATGTTAAATTTCAAAAGTTTAAATAAATATTTTATAAAATTTTTAAGTTATTTAAATGGTACACCAATTGTGAGTGATCCGATACAAATTTATTAAAAATAAAATTTAATAAAAAAGTGCTTATTTCTGTCCAGATTTTAAAACAACCAAAATTTGTAAGAATCTCTTTATTTAAGAATAAATATTGACTAAAAACACATCTTAAGAACGAACAGTATCCTGAAGAGTCATTTTTGTCTTCTTTTAGAATCGATTTTACTGGAGATAGTTCAAACATAATAGTTAATTGTTGTTGAAATATAACTGATTATTGTTTTTTTTTTTTCTACTTAAATTTAAAAAAAAATATTTACCAGATTTAGTGTAAAAGCATTATTTTAATTTTTTACTAAAACCCTTCAAAAACTTGTTGATTAAACCCTTCATATAAATTATTTTTTAGAAACAGATGTAATAATGCCCAAAAATATTCAAATATTATACTTCAAAATTTTAAAAAATAACTTATAAATTATACGTATTTATGCAAAACTTCTGCAGTAAAAGTAATCCTAAAAAAAATTAACCCAATTAGGAAACACAATGTGACATAACCTCGAAAGATAATTGTTCGATTGGTACAAAAACGTTGTAAAAAATAGAACCAATACAGTTTTTGGAATATTTAGTTAAATGTTTTTACCATAGCAACACTAGCCGATAGTTTAGTAACCATCAAAATTAATTAACATTTAGTTCAACTTCAAAATATGAGTTAAGCCCTTATTTTCAATACCATTACCGGGTGATTCCATGTCAAATCAACACAGTCATTTTACCTGACCATCTCAGATTTCAATGAAATTTGGTATACTGGTACACCCCATAGAGACTAAGAAATATACCAAATTTCAACTTGATATGTCTATTAGTTTCACAGTTACGCCTCGTTAAAGTTTTAAAAAAACGCTCAAAATCGACCCGTTATAGAAACTTTAAAGTGATATAGCTCCCCTCAGAATCAAGCTATAAAGATGGGAGAGGTGTCATTTTGCAGCATTTTTCAAGCCCTTTCTAAAAATGTATGACATTATAGGGGTCTTAATACAAAATCTTTTAACAATTTCAAAATCAAAAATTAAATTTAAAATTTTTCAAAATGCGACGCTTTAAAAATTTTGAAAAAATTTTCAAATAATCCTTGTATAGTTGTTAATTGATGGTATAAATTTCATTATGGGATCATAATGGGTTCTTACAGAAAAATGCATTCTTGTATTATTAGAATTACCCCTTAAATATTGAATTATTATTAGAATTACCCCTTAAATATTGAATTATTAGTAGAATTACCCCTTAAATATTGAATATAGTGTTATACATTTTTAGAAAGGGCTTGGAAAATGCTGCAAAATGACACCTCTCCCATCTTTCTAGCTTGATTCTGAGAGGTGCTATAGCAGCTTAAAGCTTCCATAACGGCTCAATTTTGAGCTTTTTTTGAAAACTTTAACGAGTCGTAACTTTGAAACTAATAGGGATATCAAGTTGAAATTTGGTATTTTTCTTAGTCTACATGTGATGTACCAGTACACCAAATTTCATTGAAATCGGAGATGGTCAGGTAAAATTTTAATTTAAACTGTGTTGAGTTCATACGGAATGACCCTACCTCAAATACAAAAAGATTTAAGCACAAAGGACGGTAATTTTTACAAGTAAAAGACTAACTTTGCCAAAAGAAACCAGAAGTTTGTAGAATATCAATTTCATCTGTAAGGCTAGACACCATTGATATTACCACAGTAACTTAATACAAAAGATATTTAATTTTACTAATTTTTAAACTTCTTTTAATTTTTATAAATAACTAGTAAAGTAATTAAAGTAAAACTATGGGTTTTATTTATGTTATTTTTACTACTACATTTCCAAAAGGCATAGTCACATTTTCTTTTTAATAGACGTGCATGTTTGTTTTTACCACATAGCCTTGTTGTAGTTGCTGTCATAAGTGCTAGAGACACACAGCTACGGACGCACATATAACAGCGGACATGCTAATAAAATGCTAAACACCAAGACTCATTAAACAAACATTGATTTCGTATAGCAAAATATTATACAATCATATTTTTTATTATTAAGAGTTTCTGAATTAAGATAAGTAAATAACGGTTTTAGATTTTATTGTTTATATAATAAAATGACTACTCTAATGTTATAATGTTCACAGTGTGATGTAATTATGGCTGAAAATACTGTGCCATATTCTTATATCATTGTTACAAATAAAACCAGTAATATCATACCAGTAAAACATCATACATTTACAGCGACAGTAATGAAACCAAAAATGTATGGAAAGAGGTCAGCTGTAGACAAATACAAATTGAATTGAAGAGATTTTATATTTGCTATATTAGCCCTAGTGAAACTCTGCAACAAAGGAATTTTAGTTTTCTGAAGTTGGTAGCCCTTTTTTGGCTGTGAGTCAGCCAGTAGCTTCCTCCTCCACCTAGATGAACCTGTCTAACAATTTTTTTACCTATTGATAGTTTCCGTTTTCTGTCAATAAGTAAACAGATTGACACTCTGCGTGTGGTCTACAGTGTTTTCAATACTGCAGAGTTTGGCTCTGCGCATGTTCTAGAGTTTGTTCAAGAAATATAGGTAATGTTGGGTTCATATAATATACATACAACAAAGAAATATAACAGCATGGTCCACCGGCTCTTAAACACACCGCTAAGTCCTGATAACTACAATACAGAACTTATCACTATTAAACACATAGGCTCTGCAAACGGTTACAATCCTGCAATAGTAGACAGGATAATTAGGAAGAAAAAACAAATCAATAAGTTGCCAAAAAATCTTCTCATGGAAAATAAGGCCAAAAAACATATATCGATTGAATTAGGTAGAAGACTGGAGTTCCGACTCAGGAAAGAGCTCACGAAGCATAATATAGTTTTATCGTACAAAACGACAAATAAATTAACTAATATCCTAGGCACAAAAAGTAGCTTCCCAATAAACAAAAATAATTTATCCGGTATATACAAATTAAGATGCACAGACTGTGATAAATTCTACATCGGCCAGACGGGACGATCTTTCATCACTCGCTTTAAAGAGCACACACCACGACATACAAAAATTGAGATCAAATCCCATTTCGCCCAACACCTTATAGATTACGACCACAAATACACTTCCATAGACCAAAACCTTGAAATACTTCACATCTGTAAGAAGGCCCGATTATTGTCATCACTCGAGGAATTCGAGATATACGCCGTAACAAAAAATCAGAGTCAAAATTTATTGAATGACAAGATAAACTTCAGTTCCAAGGAATTGTTTAACACAGTCATCCAACTAAAGGAAGGAACCATACCGCACGAGCCATAGGTCGCCACACACAATACTTCAGTTAGTCATCAGAAACCGGCCGGCACACAACGTGTTCTGCTACGTAGCTTAATTTTAAAGATTTATTAAACCGTGATATTCGTGCATATTATGCATTTGTACAAACATATTTGTGTAATCGTTATGATTGTAATGTGTAATTTGTGTATAAATGTATTAATTTATTTTGTGAACACTAAAATATTAGTTAAATGCCAGTGATGACAACGCCCCAGAACGGCGGAAATAAAACAATTTTTAACACGATGATCAAGGATCCGACGATGACGGTTTAACCGTCGAAACTAGTCATCCTAAAATAGGAAGAAAACATTGGATTGTCAGACGGAAATACAAGGTAACTAGTGGCTTGTAGGGGCAATTGCCCCTATATATTTTAGTAATTTTATTAAGTAAATTGTTAGTCTCATGATTCACCGTACCTTAAATTATCATTAAAAATTTGTGAATATAATACGCACAATAATTCTTACATACCTGCGTAATTTATTTTGATGTCTGCTATGTTTAAAACTAAAATTTGAAAGCACTGTGCAAGCGGTTTATTATCTAAACATTTTAATGGTAATACAACTAAGGAAACATTTTTTCAGTACTCTTTATGGATATTAACTAAATATGTAAATAAATGTATTTGGATCTATTAAAACATTTTAATGGTAAGACAACTAACGAAGTTGTAAACATAAACCCAAAGTATAATCTACGCTATGTTTTGTTTGCTTATTACAGATGAGGTGAAATCAGCTGTTATATTATTAAGTTAAACGAATATTCATTTCTTCTTTAAATGTTACTCCACGTACACTCGCTTTTATAGGAGTTGATAATGAAGAAATTATTAATGGAATATGTTTGTATGTTATACTAAGATGTACGAATGTTTCCGAAGTTAAACAAATGTGTACATAAACTTCTATAAACTTGGATACATAAACATATTATATTGATAATAAAATAAAGTATTTATATAACAGTTTATAACCTCAATACAAATCTTATAACGTATTATAGGCTACATTAGTTCTTTAACTCTTATTTAGAAAAAAATTATCTTCGCAATACTTATATTGATTGAAGTTGTAAACATAACCCCAAAGTATAATCTGTGCTAGGTTTTGTTTGCGTATTACAGATGATGGGTGAAATCAGCTGTTATATTATATTATTAAGTTAAACGAATATTTATTTCTTCTTTAAATGTTACACCTGATTTACACCTGTATATGCCCATGCTATTTAAATGGGACTTATTTTAT
Organism: Philaenus spumarius; assembly: GCA_018207615.1. Lineage (NCBI taxonomy): Eukaryota > Metazoa > Arthropoda > Insecta > Hemiptera > Aphrophoridae > Philaenus > Philaenus spumarius. The sequence goes on from JAGFPH010000033.1 coordinate 129,252, forward strand.
TCCATAACAAACTTTTCTGACACAATTAAGAAAAATGAATATTTTTCCCCAAAACTTCATGCCCAGACCTCTAAAATGAGACCTCTCCCAGCTTCCTACGACCTACCGTTCGCTCTGAATTTCATTTTCAAATTTGGGCTTACGGAATTAAATATATAGATTAACCTCTCTAATATATTCAAAGAAAATACACTGAAAATTAATAAATCTGTGATGTGGAGTGAGACTTTGCGCGCAACTTATGGCCCAACGGACATCTGCGCGGCTACTGAGGGTTAAATAATTAAGTGTTTAAAACTATGTAGTTATATAAATTTAGTTATAGTTAATGTAGGGTTCGTATAAAAACTTATATAAGCACATACATTAAGTTTGTTTTTTGTTAAAGATAAAGAATTTATAGCCCCCCCCCCCCCCCCCCCCCCCCCCCAAAAGCATCTATTGTGAATTATTTTCTCTTTAGAGATCATCCTTCCCAGACCACTTATAAAACCAAGGAGGGTCATGGGATCAACACCACGGAATTCTTACAGGCTATCAACCGCACTTCCGAGTACTGCTCGCAAGAGATTCGCACTTGCAAAGCAGATGTTAAGCTAATTCAATTCCAAGTGAGCAGAATCCACAGGAGACTTGTGAAACCAGCCCCATTTTTTGAGGAGGTATAGTAGCATAAAATTATAGTGTGTATGAGGAATATTTTCACAATAAAATATCTTCACATGAAATTTATGTAACACTAAAATCCGAGATGTTACATAAAATGAAACAAGCTTGATGCATACTTAGATTAGATATTGTAAAGGTATGGGTGAAGGTAAAATTTGATTGAATAAGATAGAATTAATAACCTAACTCATTGTCACTCATAACTTCCCTGTTGAATCATTCAGAAGATTTTTTTAATTAAAACAAAATAAAATTTAAGTCATTGAGAATGAATTGAAACAAGTTTAGCTGAATTGAGAAAAGAATTTATTCTTGAAAAAAATTTAGTCAATACAGCGCTTTTGTTGATACAACTTCATTTTTGAAATTTTGTGCCAACTCTCTATTTTACATATGAAATGGAGATTAAGTTCCCGTATCTAAACCTTTCTTGCACACCCCTATATTTAATAAGCTAGTTACAAATATCACTATCAATTTTTAATTAAAATAGCTGCGAATAAAAATCATAAAAAGAACAAAACTCATAAAATATTCAAACGGAATGTTCTTATAAATCTTACCTTTATTATTTAACTTTTAAATTGGGGTAAAAGATGAACATATTTTGTAAAAACAGTCTTGATCTTCCAAATATAATTTTAATTTTAACGGTCAACAAAAAATACAAAACTTCAGAAATGTGCACAAAATACTATCACATCCATTTCTCATACAAAAACAACAAAAGCATTGAGAATAAACTGGTACCTTCTTTAATTAAGGTAAATCTAGTAAATATATCATTTATTTTTTAACTATAGAATTTGTTTAATGCTTTTAATTATATATATTTTTTTTTAGAGTTATTATGCCATACAATTTTGTACAATGTTTTTTATTTTTATTTTGGGACTACTTATGTTTAATAGTAGCTACTACATATATTTTTAAAACTTTGAAGGGCACTCTGAGTTCTCTGTACAACTTACAGCTCTGACTTTAGCAATACAAATTGTCTAAAACTTACTATACTTTGTAGATATAATGTTAAAATATTTTATACAATTTGCTTAAACTTTTAATGTAAAGATTTGTCTTTCTTAATAACTTATTAAATTTGAGTAGCTCACTACGGCTAAGCCATTAAAAAATATCAAATTTAATATATAGAAATAATTTAAAAAAAGAAAAAACAGAAATTTATATAATTGAACACATTAAAAATGTGTACCGGTTTCTAAAATGGACAGCAATATTTAAAATATTTTCTTTCACAAAAAAAAACTACATTATATATTTTGTCTATGATTAGGTGATTGTAACATCTTTAAATATATATAAATAAAGCAAATATTTGAGTAATCTAATAAAAATATATACTGACAAAAATGTTAATACAAACAATTTCAAACCATTCAGTACTCCATCAAAAAATAGATGGTAAAATCAATTTTATTGGAAATAAAACAAACCATAGAAATGATTTTATCTGTTAGCTTTAGAGGCTATATTCATTGCTAAAATACCACAAATATAAACACTTTTTACAAATGCCTTAAGGCACATAATTCATTTATCTTCTTTCATTTAATGACATGCTTTATTCACAATCACACAAATATAATAAATTAATTCCTTTAACCTTTATAAATATTTTATGAAACAAATATTGTATTATTTTCGCAAACATTTCATTAAAGTAAAGTTACTTTACTAAGCATTAGAATTTGGAACAATTATTCAAAGTAGTACTCAAATTAAACACAATAATTATTAACCATTGTTGAATTTTAAATTGGTTCTGAATCTTAATATTAACAGCTATTATAATTTACCTTTTTTATTCAATATATTTAGCTGATTCAGTTATTCTGTAAATGTATTTTGTTAGCTTGATAATTATTTACAGAAGTAAAAACTGATGTTTTCCATTTTATTTCGATTGAGACTCTTAAAATTCTACGAAGACAATATATATTAGATTGAAATATTTTATGTTATAATACATTGGAGTCCTGCTAATACAAACCAATAGGAACCAACCCTGTTTGGATCGGCAGACTTTCGGATAAGCCATAATAATAGCAGGTCTTATTTATTAGTAAATAAGTGTCCCATCAAAGGTTAACAACACACTGGACTGCACACTTCCAGCAAGTTGAATGACTGTATAGTGTCAGTTTACACGGATCTTTTTATTGTGAAGTCTTTTGAAGACACTGTTAAACCAGGCTTTCTAAAGACTAGTCTACTGTTTCAAGTTGGTTACAATGTCTACGAAATAGCAATAAGCTTGAAGTGTTGAGGCATTGGGCAAGGGTGAAAGTGCAATGAAATTAGCGTTAAGGAAAGGTCACAATAAAAGACTGGAAAGAAATTGTGCAAAGATTCAGTAGTTTGGAAAAATACAGTATGTCTCCTGCAAATATAATAACAAAATTCATTACTTTTTAGTTTTTAGTTATCAATTAGCTATTTTTTTTTACAATTAATGTCGGCATCCTAAATTTGTGGTGTTTAAAAGTAACAACGGCAAATGAATTTGAAAGAAATTAACGCCTGTACATAATTTGCACTAACTTTATGAAATGCCAGTGTTAAAAAGTAAATTTAACAAAAAATAAAAATAAATCAAATGTTTGTGAGTAAAATCGTTGCCCAAATTTATGCCAATTTTAAGTAGTACCAATGTTAAAATATTATTTAAATTACAACAGAAACAATTTACTCTAGTTTCTTTGAAATACTGGTGTTAATTTGTAATTTAAAATACTATAGCAAAGGTCTGCAAAAAAAATTTAATTTATGTGGCTGTTGTACAATCCGGGAAAAGTGGAAATTAAAAGTCTCTAATAGCGGCAACGTGAGTAATTTGAAAGATACTCATATAAGCTTACACTTATCTTTATTTGTATTTTAAATATACAAATCTTAAACAATATTAAAAATAATCATGCTGGCAGAAAATACCGACATTACACAACTGTTAACAAACACCAGTAACTATTTTGTATGTAATGTTGCAATATTATTAATTTATGGTCGAGGCTCCACTGATTACAGAATAATGAAGCTAATATTTAGTTTTAATTTAACTCATGCTATAATCTGAATTTTCATTTGCTTCCTATCTTAACCCCTTAGTGGTCCATTTTTTGTCACCAAAAAAAGGTATTACGTTCCATTTTTTTATTATTTAATTGTATTTTTAATATCTAATAGTAACCTGAAAAACACTTTTTATAAGCATAAAAACAGTTTAAAGTAATACATTCAAAATAATTAAATTTCACCTAACCTAGGCCTAAATACATTATTTCCACCCACTACATTACTGCTGTCCAATGATAAAACCTAGTAAGTCAGTTTTTTTTTTTTTTTTTTTTTTTTTTTGAAAATGAGTTATTAACAAAATAGAATAGCTTACATAGCAATACACATATTGGAAAAAAGAAAATTAAGTTTGGTGGGAAATTAACTTCATAATTTGAATTTTTAGTTTTGTTAAACCTAGTAAGTATTGCCATTTTTTTACTTTTACAACTTAAAAACACAGTAAGTAAGAAATACAAATAAAAAACCTAGTATATCCAAGGAGTTGCTAAGTTTCTGTTTTGCATTATGGACATACTAGGTTTTTGATCTGTTATTTTACAACACTATGACAATTACTAGGTTTGAACAACAGCTGCTAGGTTTTTAGTCTGTAAACTATTAACAGATTTTGAGTTTTTACATAAGGTCCGAAACAGTAAGACCCTGTTTTTATGAAATTAAGGGGAGCCAGATCGGGTAAAAAATTTTTCTACCGGATTTTTTTTCCTGATTATTGTACTCCGTTTCGAACTCAAACGATATAGGTCTAGGCCTACAGTATCGGAAATAAGGAGATCGAAATGGAAGCAGATATCGATATATCGATTAGAGTAACGATAAAATCAAATGTTAATGATACAGGCACTACTTGACGCATTTATATGGCAAAAAACAAAATAAAAGAAGACAAAATGTTGAAGACGGATTAATTCGTCAGTGACCCTTTGTTTGCCATTTCTTGCTGTCGGATATATAAGTCAAAAACCATTAAGGGGTTAAGATTTGTACTTTACTTTTTGAGGTTATTGTTTATATGTATAGTCATATTACAATCATAGTAGGGCTTGGCTTTGCTGCGTCAATAAACAATTTAGAAACATGACACATTAAGGACCTCAACATTGAAAAGCTTTAATAAATTTATCTTAGTTTAGGTTCAGAAGGGCTGCTATAGACTTCAGTACATTTTTATGAACTAAATTTTGAATAAGTACAGTAAATATAGTAAAATATAGATGTTTTTGTGTAACTATAGCTTTTTATGTTTTTGCACCATTAAATATAACAACACAAATTTAACAAACTACACAAATTTATCCCCGCTGACAAAAATGTACTCAGATTTGGTGGACATTTGGGTTAGCAGTGTTTAGATTAGAGAGACTCCACTATATTCTATGATAATTGTATAACAGATAAGAAAATATGTAAAGCTACAGTCTTCAATACTCAATCTTGCCCAGGCAGACAGTCACAGTTACTTCAAAAACAAAATATGATTTCAAAAAAGTTAATTGTTTTCAATCGTATAAAAAAGTAAGTCATACAGTTAGTGTGTGTTTGCTGCGTCTCAAGAAAAAGATCTTTAAAAAGACGATGGCCTATTCATCGATAAAAAACTCAAAAATTATCTTTTTTTATTTCCATTTTCCGTATTACGAGGTGAAACGAAAGAAATACGTTAAAGAAATGTAGTTCTGCATTTGAGAATGCTGACAATATCATTACCAAACATGAAACTCCAGACTGTGATCATGGATGGAGATATATAACAAAACTGTTAAACTGAAAAAGGATTCTGTTAGGTACCACTAAGGAATATTGACCATTAAAATTAATTTTTGTATGGTAATTCAAGATTTTAGAACCACATCAACCAGAAAATAAACAGCATCTGAAAAATACTTCTTAAAAATAAAACAAGATAAGTCAGTAGAATCAAGAGTCCTAAAATAAAAAAATTACTGTTTTATGCTGTCTGTTCAGTGTTTTTATGTTATTAATATAGAAATGAGAGATATACAAAATAGTGCATTTGATAATGGCTTAATTTGATAAAAGCTAACACACATTCAAACAATTAAGATTTTCCATTGCAATAATTTGTTTTGACTTTTTTAAACTCTTTTCAACTTACCATAGCAGATTGTTAAACATTTATTTGTCCAAAGAATTAATTTATTAGAATTTTAAAACCATTATTTTACCTATTTATTAGATAAATTTTTCATCAGTGTTTCTGTAATATTAACAAGTTACAGAATATAGCTAAATATAAATATATACTATTTTAATATCCAATTTATGGTATTAAAAAGTAATATGGCACATTGTCATAAAGTTCAGAATATATTATGTTCAAACTGATCAAATTATATAAATGCAATTAGTGAATTTTGTTCAATTAATCCATATTTTAAGGTATAATTTAAGTTCTAAAACATCCAGTGGTTAATCAAATTTAACAAATATTTACAATTAAAGTGAACTGTTTTAATATATAACTTACATGATTAAAAGAATTTCTTACAGAATAAAACATAAAATTTTTGTTGGTAAAACTAATATGGTTGACTAGAAAATAAACACGATAAAGCATATAATTTCTTTAAAAAATTAAGAATTTACGCTAGGTTACAAAATTTTTTAGGCACCTTAAATTTCACCAGTTTGAACAAATAATTCATGTTCTATATGTTTTAAAATTGTTTAAATATTTTTTTTTTTTTTTAATTGTGAGTGATCTGATAAAAATCTATTAAAAATAAAATCAATTATAAAAAGTGCTTACTTCTGTTCAGATTTTAAAACAACCTGAATATGTAAAGAAATGAATAAAGGTTGACTCAAAACTCAACTGGATGCAACATTAACCTTATTCCGCAGAGTCACTTTTGTCTTCTTTTAGCATCGATGCTCGCAGTTCTACTAAAGGTTCTCCTTCATAAAGACGTTTCATTCCTCGGGGCAATGCTCGGCAAGACGAAAGGTTTAAAGAAAATAACAAAGGACAGCGGAGTAATACAGCCCTTACTGGTTCTAAACTGACGGAGGATCCACATAGATTCAGTATTCTAAACAAATCAACAAAAACTTATTGTGATAACATCAGTTTGCCTACCAATAATTTAGCTTTCACCTTATTATCCACATATACAATACCCAACTATGTTAAAAAACTAACTGCTTGAGAACATTTGCAAATTGGCTGCTTCACTTTAGAGAAAAACTAACTACTTAAGAACATCTGGAAATATATTTGAGACAACTACCGGCTCTTTACTTTATGAATCACTTTGATCCGGATAAGTTGCTACAATGCTTCTGAGAGAACGCACACGTAGTTCATTTTAGTTTCGGCAAACAGTTTTCCGCATTCAATTTTGAAAATAGCGAATCAATTTAAATATACAATAGATTGCAAAGTATTCAGCAGAAGATGCGACTCTATGACCTTAAGGGTCGGCTCTAGCTGTCGGCCATGTTGGCTGACACTCCATAAGACCAATGTTAAATTAAAATCCAAATTTTTCCTTTATTTTTGATCGGAAAATTATAAACGATATGTCATTTTAAAGCTATGGTCAATATGCATGCAAATGGCTTTTTAAAAATTAAGAAAAATATTTAGTTTAATATTTATTAACAATTTAAAACATTGATTTTTAATATTTTTTTATGTTGTCACTATTAATTATAGCGAAAAACTACCAAGCCATTTGCCTGAAGAATTTCGTCCCCAAGATTTTGGTATTTTTTTAAAAACGCTATTTGAAAAATTGCGGGTTTTAAATGGATTTAGGCTGAGCAATGTCCGTGTATCCTACCGCCGCTTTAGGGTGATTTTAAATATTTTTTACGTTGTAACTATTAATTATAGCGAAAAATTACCAAGCCATTCGGATGAAGAATTTTGTCCCCAAGAGTTTGGTATTTAAAAAAAAACGCTATTTGAATAATTGCAGGTTTTAAATGGATTTAGGATGAGCAATGTCCGCGTAACCTACCGCCGCTATAGGGAGTCGAAGGTTGCTTTCTGTTTTACTAGAGCCGACCCTTAACTTTGCCACTTAACATCTACTTTTACATCTTTAACATTCAATAATAATCAATAATGTATTAAGTTGTTAATATTACTATCTTAAATAACACACGTACACATCTAATATGTCTAAGTTATTATGACAATATAAAATTGTTTATTACCTGAGTGGAGACTTCTCCCCTTGATCAGCTAGTGCTTGAACAGCTCCATCTAATGGTCCAGTAGCTGTACTCCACGCTAAATCTACTTCCACTAAACTGTGACTCCATTTTTGTACGATTAACTCCAATCCCGAGTCATTTACACGAGTGACATAACATCCTATAACACACAACCTTATTTAATCTAAAGCTATATTTGAGCACTATATTATTGACTCACAGTAGATTCTCGAATATTTATCTCACTATAACTAAAGAAAAAATATTCATGTTGACACCAATACTGCCCAAATTCCCAAAAATTTAAAATAGTATCTGTAATAAGTTTTTTGAAATTTTTATTTACAATTCCTAACAAAACAAACTAATTAACAATCTAGTTTACAAGTTCTAAAACTTATACTCTTATCAATACTTATATCTGAATCCATTACCCCTAATGAATTTTCCACATTTAATTTTGGATTCACGGATCATAAGGAAAAACATATCTATTATAACAGTATCCTTTAGTGAATTTTAGTGAAAATATCTTTTGAAAGTTTTCATCCACACCATTTTTAAAGTAATGTTACATTTAATATTGTGGTGTACACAAACAAATGGAACATAAATAACATGAATCTTTATACCTGAAAGAAAGATATGCTCTAAATCCCAAGCTGGAATTCTGACCAATGATGAGTCAGATACTTTGTTACAACCTCTCACATCCAATAGACGTAGTTTTTGTGATGACTTGATTATACGTTGCAAAGCTTCATCATCTATGAAAGGTTGTGCAGTAAATCCATCTAGTACACCTGCTACACTTAATTCTTCTAGGTGTGGAAACCCTTGAGATGCCGCCTGGAACATAAAAATCACCTACATAGTATACTTTATTAATTGGGGGAGCTAATCTACGTGGTGCACTTGAATTAATGTTGATGATTCCGGAATCAAAATTTCTGAACATCCGATTGTTAAAACTTAAAACACTTCAAGAAAATCTCCAATTCTGTTCAATTCATACAAATTAGGCATTTGGAATTGGACCAGTACTAACACTACGACTAAATGCATTAGATTTTTCTCGAAGAAACAAGTTTCGCAAGTTTATTTGATACAACGTGTACATCGTAATTGGATAGTTTTCATTCGGAATTAGATGCTGATTGCTATTTTTCTTCGAATTATGAAATCAAATAAAATTTTGATTTCATTATGAACAATAAAGTAATATTACAAAGTATGTAAATGATTTATGTCACTATTATACTAAACACTTTCTAAAGTAGCCTATTTTATACAATACAACACAATTAGGTATCACAAACACCTGTGTTGTACTCCTTAGAATTCAATCACAAATGGATACGACTCAGCTTAGTCGCAACTCAACCTTATCTAAGGAAGAATGTAGTCGAGCTCAGCTCAGCTTACAGATCAATTTCATATAATAAACAACGCTTTCCCTCAACTGAACTGAGCTCGACTTGAATGAGAAGTAAGCTATTAATGAGTGCTATGGCTCACCTTTAGCAACATTATTTGTCAATTATATGAATAATTATAAATTGAACGGATGCTGTGCACTTAATGGAGGCCTAAATAAATTCAACAGTTTTGTTAATCCATACACATAGAATTACTGAAGTTATATTTAAGAAAGCTAAGCCCAGTCTTATCTCTTCTTTTGTCAGCAATAAAACTCGACTTTCTTCAATCTTTAAATCAAAATAATCAGTAATTATAACACAAAAACGTACGTTATTTATGTCTTTTTTATATTTATAAATTATACTTATTTTAAAGTGTAGCTTCTCTTAATAAAGTACTAGTTATACAATTCTTAAATTACACAAATCAAAAGTTTTCAATAATACATTTATATATTTTGCAACTACCCACAATTTAAAATTCTATTTAAAATCAGCCTACATGTATACTACAGTACAGCTTCATAATAGCCTATATGGTGATTGTTTTTGTTTATTTTTGTTATTTTAGTATTCATATTGACCTTTATTTTTAGTTTGGTCAAACAGATTAATAAAAGCTTGGGCTAGTGGTACAGTTAATAGTTTTTCATAGCATAGTTTTCATGTAACCAATGTCCATTGTTGTGGTACTGTAATACAGTGCAACCTAGATTATATACTTTTTGAATATAGGGGAAAACCAAAAAAAGTGTAAAATGCAGGAAACTGTTATTTACCTGTCTATACATTCCAGGCAATTAACAAGTAAACAAACTAGAACACAAACGTAAAAAAGGTATGCAATGCAATACTTAGAAGAAAAAAAATGAGAATGAAAATACACATTTTACTTATTGGGCCAGTCTGACAATCAAAACAATAAAACATATTTTAAGACCAAAGCAGTTTGGCTCCTTTTGTCTTTTTAAATTTGCATTACTCAATCGGTTAAAGGGATCAAAACAATAACATCTCAACTCTGACACTTTACATAAACATTTTATTTTTACACAATAATCTAAACAAAATATAGGTATGCAAATCTTTTTGTATAAACTGAATACGCCCTTTAAAATATTTTGATAAAAAAAAGACAATTTTGTTATTACTGTAACTGTCCCGGTGATGTTTTCAGAAGGTGTAAGACAACTACAGATGATTCAAATTCAAACCAAGTATTGGCGCTTATTGTAATTATCAGGGTTGAACATATTTTATGAAACATCCAAACAAGTTTGCGTAATTTTAGAAAGTTTAAACAAAATTAACACGTTGCACTTTTTATATGGAATATTGGAGTAAATTTGAAGAACATCTATAAGTTACTATGTAATACTCAAATCCATTTTAACTGATTTATCTAATCAGGGGTGCACACAGGGGGGAGGGTTACGACGCAGTCTGCGTCATCAACATTTTGCGGAGGGGGCGAAAAAGTTTAACTTTCTGGCTTACCTTTCTGAGTAAAATCTGCGCTTATGACACTTCAGGACAATGAAAGATTTGACAGAGAATGTGTATCTACAGCAAAGGGGCTACACGACAAGCTAAGTGACTTTTACATTATAGTTACCCTACATGCAGTTCAAAATGTGTTCAAGATCATGCATCCTGCCACAGTAAGCCTCCAAGGTGTTGTGTTGGACTATGGTGGAGTGCAGTCAATAATTAGATCTGTAAATGCAAACCTAAAGAAGCATCGAACTGACGAAAGCTGGGATGATGTTGTCTCCAAAGCTAACATTTTCATTGCTAACCACGATGTTGCTGAATCTATTCCAAAGAGAGTTAGAAGAAAGAAGCGGTTCATAGATGAACTTGGTGTAGATGAACCGATTGTTGATCGAGAAAAGAAACTAAAAGTAGATATGTATTATAAGCTTATAGACTCCTTAACTAACCAACTTCAAGACAGGTTTTCAGACCATTCCTTAAATATGGTTAAGCAAATGACCTATTTCACACACACAGGATTTTTAGAACTAAAATCAAAGCCCATTGTGTGTGATGATATTTCTGCTCTATGTGATTTTTATGGCTGGGACTGTGAAATGGTGGCAGAAGAGTTAAACAGCTTCAGTGAGCTCTATAACTCAGTCAATGAAAACATTGTAATGGATGAAATTTTACCAACCAAGTTTGATAAGAAGAAGACCAATGTACAAGATCAAGAAGACGGTGTCAATGATGACGAAAACAGTGAATCAGATGAAAATAAGGAAGAGGAAGAAGAATTTATGAAACTGAAGTGGATAAAGCAAGGGTTTTTAAAGCCCTACAGAGGCCTTGCAAATTTCTCAGGTTTCAAGTCCCTGAAGGTAGTTTATAAAACATTGCTGTCACTTGCTGTAACCAGCTGCAGCGCAGAGAGGGCAATGAGCCGAGTAAGATTGATAAAAACTAGGTTGAGGTCTTGTATGTCAGATAAATGGCTAAGTAATTTATTGGTTTTATCCTCGGAAAAGGACATTTTGGAAACTCTTGAAAATGAAGATGTAGTTGACAGATTTTCAAGAACTACAATCACAAGAAAGAAACTCCTGTCAAAGATCTGATGTATTTTTTAAATTTTGTTTTTGTTTTGTTTTTTGACAGTTCTACTACTTCTACTCTAACAATTGTTTAGTCCTTATGTAGTAACAATATGTAATAAATAGATTTGTTACTAAATACGTTTATTGGAAGTGATTTTTTTCTTCCAAACATGGGAATTAAGGGTGGGGGGTGTAAAATTACCTGGGGGAAGTAGTTATTGGCTGGAGGAGGGGGGGCACCTCTGTATCTAATTTCATAAAAGCAATTAGAACACGAATGTAAAAAAGAGAAATACATAGATTAGAAAAAAGGAACGAGACAAATAAAGACATATAGACGCACACCCTTCTTCAGACTACCTCTGTATGATGTTGAAACCGAGTATGGGTCACTTCTTGTCTGTAATTGATAAGATTTGAAGAGAGTTAAAGAAATAAAAGTAATTCTGCTGAGAAAGGAAATAAAAGTACTGAATTTCTATATATTTATATTTGTTTGATTTTATTGAGATTTCACACATTTATTAAATGATAAAAACACCTAATCTGACTACAGTAATTACACTGTTACAGTAAATCTTACATATTTTAAACTTTCTCCTCCGAACTTTATCCTTTGTGAGGTTTTTTTGACATATTAGGATATGTCATCAACTTCCTGCCACTTAGATTTTTACGGAAAACAAAGCTGTCTCACGTGTCTTTTATGACTTTTTATTATTTGCACAAGTTTTTTATTAGTTCTAAGATAAAAGTGGAAAACCAATAGAACAGACAATAGTTTTATTTTAATTAACCAAAATGTCTTTAAGTAAAGATAAAAGAACCAAAAAGCTTACCTATTTTGTTTGGATTTTATTCCACAGACGAATCGTTAAATAAACAATAGACAGTCTAAGTATCTAACCTGTTTGGGTAGTTCTTACCTTGCATTCTTAAAATATTTTTCTAATGTGACTCTTGTAAAACAAAGAAAATTAAAATATAATACAATTTGCTCTAATTTGATTTAATCTGGCATTAAATATAATTTAAAACACACCCGCCTTATAACGCTAATTCTAAGAAATACAGCTGTTCGTACATAATTTAAATCTCAATGGTGAACGAACGCCCCAAAAAAAAGAAGAAGATAACTGAATACAATTTGCTCAAATTTTATTAAATATCAATGTTAAAACATAATTTATACCACAGTGACAAAAGAAAACAGTGCCCAAGTACAATTTGCTCTTATTTTATTAAATATTGACATTAAAACATAATTTAATACACAGCGACAAAATAAAACAATTCCCAAGTACAATTTGCTATAGCTTTATTAAATATTGACATTAAAACATAATTTAAAACCCAGCGACAAAAGAAAGCAATTCCCAAGTACAATTTGCTATAATTTTATTAAATATTAATGTTAAAACATAATTTAAAACACAGCGACAAAAGAAAACAATGCCCAAGTACAATTTGCTATAGCTTTATTAAATATTGACTTTAAAACCCAACGGTAAAAGAAACCGATATACGAAGACGATTTATGGTAATTTCATGAATTGCCAGTATAATAAAATGTAATTTGAAACACATTGGTGAAAGTATGTAAAATGGAAATGGTTGATCGAGAATCTTCTGTAATTTTATTTAAAAGTTTAATTTTCATTCTAAAACAGTTTTAAAATCCGGAAAAGTGTAAATTTAATATCATAAATAGCCAAAATGAATAACATGTACAAAATATTCGTTGTATCCGGGCTGGGGTAAACAACCGTAAAACCTGGTAAACATAAAATTTATGAACGTAAAATCGGAGTTTCACTGTAAATAGAACGTGTACACCATATTTAAATGTTTTATGTCAGAGGCATTTATTATAGTTTATTAGAGTCTACACAACTTATACATTTTCGTTGCCTCATGTAATAGTTTCTAATATCTTTTCTCGATTTGTAAGATTATATTAAACATTTTTTTGTAAACAAAACAACTAATTAATAAAATAGATGAATTCCTAAAAAATTATAAATCAATCTTCTGTACCATTAAATAGTACACGGGAGAAAATGTAACTAGAATGTACAGTAAAATTTAAATCCATGTTTTCTTTAGGTTGAAGAAATGTTTGTAGAAGTTACAACAAATGACTATAAATCTATTTAATTTATTTATAATAGTTTATATTGTGCTTACTTTCTTTGACCCCTAAATTGCTGGAAAACATTTTGAAATATCAGTTGAGATATAAAGGTGTGTTTGTGTGACGGAATGTGTTTGTTACTTTCATAGAATGATGTGTTTAAGTGTAGAAGAGGAATCTTGTTTGTCAAGTAATTTTTTTAATGTATAGGCTAAGGCTCCATAATAGACTGACATGTTTATATAGTATTTGAAAAGAAAATATATTTTTGCTGTCTATTGCGTACGAGTGTATGTACGTCTCTTATAAATGTTACGTAGATTAAAGCCCGTGTTTATTTTTCACAATCTTGATACAGTATAGTCCCGATTATTCGACCTAATTGGGACCAACGAAAGGTCGGATAACTGAAAAGTCGGATAATACGGAAGTCGGTGTGGTTAAAAGGAAAACAGAAAAAACACATAAAATACAATACAGCGATTAAAAATGTGTTTTTATTATTAAAATATTGCAAAATTATATTGTTAAAATATTGAACAAAGGAATAAATACGTAAAAATTGTTTTATCATTTCTTAAAAAAATCTGTAATTGTTTTTTGCCGTACCGATGCGGCCCCTTTTCTTGCAGCAATGTCAAGCCAACGCCTCATTGAAATGACATCGGTTGCAGTTGCTTCCGGTTGCCATTCAATGTAAGTGAAGACAGATTGAAACATTTTCACTGCTTCTGAATGGCTTAACACATTTTATTCTTTCTCTAAATCAACTTCACTGTCAATCTCCTGATTACACTTAACTCCTGCACAATTAGCTATTGTTGAAATTATGTCACCATCACTCAGTTCAGCCATTCTTCAATATCGTTTTCATCAGCTTCTTCACAACCGGGAATTTTTTGTAGCAACTGGATCAGATTACATGATTCGTCATTTGTTTGCGATATTTCTACATTATCAACTGAATTTAAAACTTTCCAAGATCTAGCTACACTGTATTCTATGAGTTTGGATCTCGTTCCAACATTCAGCAATCCAGAATATGACATCTTTTAAGTTAATTTTCTTTAAAATAAGTACACAATTATGACCTTCGTCCATGTCATAGATAATTTTCGAAAGAAGTTTGTGGATGTATTTTTTTTAAGTGTTGCAAAAACTCCTTGATCCATGGGCTGGCACAATGGAGTGGAATTTGGCGGCAGGAACATATATCTCCACTTATTAACTCGTCAACATTTGGATGACATGCTGCATTATCTAAGATAAGAATAGCTTTTGCTGACAAGTTAATCGATTTCAAGACTATTTTGACCGATGCGACAAACTCTTCAAAAAACCATTCACGAAAGATATCCGAATCCATCCAGACATTTCATTGGTTTTTATAAGTCACTGGATATGCAGCTGTCGGTATCTTTTTAAATGGCCGGGGTTTTTTATATTTTCCTATATAAAGTAATTTTAATTTATAGTTTCCTGTAGCATTACTACAGGCAAGTATAGTAACTCGCTGTTTCATCATCTTGAAGCCAGGTGCTGATTTTTCTTCTGGCGATGCTAAAGATTTCTTAGGAAGCATCTTAAAATTTAAACCACTCTCGTCACAGTTATATAACTGCTCTCCTGTCAGTCCTTCTTCGTCAATTAATTTATGGAATCTTTTCCTAAAATTTTCGATGTCTTGAGAGTCTGCCGATAACTTTTCGCCGCAGACAGTTAATTGTCTCACTCCATATCTTTTTTCCCAGCGATCTAACCAACCGACGCTAGCTGTAAAACCTTCTTCTCCATCTTTGAATTCTTTTTGGAACATAAGGGCTTTTTGCTGCAGAATAGGACCTGAAATAGGCACTCCTTTATTTCTCTGCTGAGGAAACCATAAAAATAATGGCTCATTTGTTTTTTCATACTCACACCCTTTCATACTTTTCTATTTTTAAGAATATCTTCTGAATGACGATCGCAACTCCATTTTTCTAGCTCTTGTCTCTTTCTTTTCCAATCGCCAACAGTAACTCTTCCTACGCCAAGCTCATCAGCAACTTTCTGCATAGTTTCACCTATATCCAGTCTTTTTAAAGCGTCTATCTTTGTCTCAATTGAAAGAACGACCTTCTTTCTCTTTTCTTTCAACATTATAGTAAGAGAAACACTTTATTTCACCACAAGAATGTATGAAAAGAAACTTATATGCACTTAAAACCTGTATTCACACTGTGGTAGCTAAAACAGAACTGACTTGGTGAAACACTACGCTTACGTGGAACAGTGGGAGTAGTGATGCACCTTGGTTACGGCACTAGAGCTAATACGAAACCGATATTACCTTTCAATCATATAATTTTCGTTGACTACAGTATACACTCTTACATTCGCGTACCGAATCGTACAATACACTGTACTAGGAATTGCTACAGTATTCCAAGCAAACTGTGTAACGTACTTTTGAAGAAAGAATATAAATGAGCCATATTATTGTATATTGAAAAAATAACAGTTTTAATCATGTCTTATATACTTCATAAATATATAGTACTGTTGTCACATCGGATAAAACGGAATGTCGGAAAACCGAAGGTCGAATAATCGAGACTATACTGTAGTATGTGTTTTTATTACTATGTATTATTATTTTACTAACTTTATACTTATTTTTTAATAAGTATAGTCTATTTGTATTTATTATAGAAGTATACAAAAAAAACTTGCATCTTTTAAATTTGTTCATATTTTATTCTACATTTTTCAGTAATTAAATCTTATCTGCTTGAATTTGAATAATAAAGTTTTGGATGGAAAATTAAAAAGTGATACCTTTTATCTGCATACATTCTGTTGGTGTTTTTTTCTTTTTTTAAATAACAATGTTTCTATAAATTATTAATAATCCAACACTTACAATTTACAAATTTATGTGTGAATAATATTC